>ONZH01000562.1:0-49706 GCA_900303285.1 Rhinella marina | reverse complement strand
CGCTGAGAAGACGAATCAAGGGTAGTCTGCCTATCACCCTGTGTAGGGTCTTCCCACATTTCCACCTCTTCCACATGCAGAGCATCGGCCTTTATTGTGAGCAGTGAGCTTTTTAGTAGACACAGAAGTGGGATGGTTACGCTGATAATTGCATTATCGCAGCTTACCATCTGTGTAAATTCATCAAAGTTGCGTAACACCTCACAGAGGTCAGACATCAATGCCCACTTCTGCATGGGAAGAAGTGGAGGTGGAGGAAGAGAAGGAGGGGTTGCATCCGCTGCTGTAGATGGCAGCGGAAATCCAGATGGAAATAGGGCCCGCAATCCTCAACGTGGGTAGCACCTGGGCCATCCCAGGGGACGACTCGCTCCCAGCCTCCACAACGTTCAACCAGTGTGCCATCAGGGAAATGTAGCGTACCTGGCCACAAGCGCTTGTCCATGTGTCAGTTGTTAAGTGGACCTTGCCAGTAACTGCGTTGGTCAGGGCATGGGTTATGTTTCTGGACACATGCTGGTGTAAGGCAGGGACGACACACCGGGAAAAATAGTGGCGGCTGGGGACTGCTAAAGGCCTCGGTGTCCACCAGCCTAAACGGCAACATTTCCAGGGCCAGCAACTTGGAAAGTTGTGCCTTTAGAGCTATGGCCTGTGGGTGGGTGGCAGGGTATTTGCGCTTGCGTTCAAATGCCTGGGGTAAGAACATTTGAATGCTGCACTGGGACATTCAAGTGGACGTGCTGGCTGATGGTTCCTGCAAAGGTCCAGGTGCAGGGCGGGAGGCATCTGGACCTGCGTCTTGGACAGCAGGTAACAGAGGGAAAGAGGAGGCAGTGGTGTGACCTGCAGACACAGATCGTGGACTCAGGCATTTGGCCCTCCTTTTAGGGTGCTTTGCTGACATATGACGCATCATGCTGGTGGTGGTCAGGTTGCTGGTGTTTACGCCCCTGCTCATCTTGGTACGGCACAGGTTAAAAATTACTAACCGTTTATCGTCAGCACTTTCCTCAAAAAAACGCCAGACTGCGGAACACCTAACCCTTGGCAAGCAGCTTGCCGCAAGGGGCTGCTCCGGGGAACAGTTGCGGGCCTGGTTGGCGTGGCCTGCCTTCTCCCTTTTGCCACCGCACTGCCTCTTCCAGCCTGTTGCAGTGCTGCGGATCCCGTCCCCTCTGTACTGCTGTCCTCATTTGGCTTGCCACCTTCCCAGGTTGGGTCAGCTACTTCATCATCCACCACCTCCAATTCCACTCACTCTGCTCCTCCTTCATGGTGAACTATCAAGAACCTGACTTAACTGCATCTCATCCTCATCCACAACCTCTTGAGACACTAATTGCCCTTGATTTATTGGCAACTTTGTCTCATCATCATCATCCACCTCGGGAGAAAAGACTTGTCATTCCCCACTGTCATCTTCTTCAGACTGTTTGCTCAATAGGTTGGGAATCAGGGCACAATATCTCCTCATGTCCCACTTCAAGCGGCCTTGGCGAGAGGCCCAAGCCAACGGACGGTGATGAAAAAAGCTTCTCTGGATATTCGAATGTGGGATCTCTTCTTTGCCCAGACTCTGCATGGTGGGAGGAAGGAGTATCAGGGTGAGAATGCGGTTGCCCAGACTCTTGGCTACTGAGACTGGACTTTGTGGAAGAGGGGGTGGTGCTGAAACGACTGGAAGCATTATCAGCTAAAATCCAACTGACTACCTGCTCGCACTGGTGTAGTGACAAGAGTTGTGTCTTGCGCCGCCCTGCAAACTGTGACATGAAGCTAGGAGTTTTGGATGACTTTGTTTCTTGGGCTCTGCCAGCAGGCACAGTTTCACCGCGCCCAGAGCCATGGCCTCTGTGTTCACCATCAGCAGCACACCCACTTCCCCGTCCCTTAGTGCTTGCCTTGCGCATATTGTATAGTATATATGCAACTTGGTCACAACTACAGTACTGCAGATTTTTATTAACTGTATGATCAGAAAAATTTAAACGAATGTCCAATATTCTGTATGCGCAAACGTTATAGAGCAGCCGCAAATGAGGAACTGCAGCCTAAATTATCGGTATTAAATGAAACAACGGATGTCAGATACATATACTTTTGTATGGTTGTAATACAATGTGCACCTACCGTTACTGACAGGGCACACTTGGGGGTTTTTTTTGCCACCCAAAAAAAAAAAAATAAAACGCAGAAGGATTTAACAATGGACTTTTGTGTCTTTTGAACAATGATACTATTTAGGCAGGCTACAGGCATTCACTAAAATGTCCTTATCATGGAAACCCTGATAAGAAAGCAGCATGTTTTGTTTTGTTTTTCATCTCAGCATTTCAAAAACCATATCTTTGTTGTTTCTTCATCAACATAGCCAAGTGAGGATTTTTTTTCACAAAGATCTTTTTTTATTTGTATGACCAACCAGATTTTTTTTTTTTAAAACCTTAAGCTTCTACAATTCATACGGTAAGTGTTTTATATGTTCCTCCAGAAGCATATATTTTACTGGATATGCTACGCAATTACATCTTTTGCATTCTAAAATCCACTTAAAATTTTGCTGCTGGTTTAAAATTGCACAGTTCAGGGAATTTCAGCACGTTAAGGCCCCTTTCACATGGGCGAGATTTCCGCGCGGGTGCAATGCGTGATGCGAACGCATTGCACCCGCACTGAATCCTGACCCATTCATTTTAATGGGGCTTTTCACATGGGCAAATTTCTTCACGCATCAGTTCGCCGTTGAGTGAAAATCACAGCATGTTCTATATTCTGCGTTTTTCACGCAGCCCAGGCCCCATTGAAGTGAATGGGGCTGCGTGAATAACGCATTGCATCCGCACGCAGGTGCAGATGCAATGCGTGATTCACTGATGGTTGCTAAGAGATGTTGTTTGTAAACATTCAGTTTTTTATCACGCGCGTGAAAAACGCATTAAAACGCGTCGCACCCGCGCAGAAAAAAGTGAACAAACGTACGCAATCGCAGTCAAAACTGACTGCGATTGCGTTTGGATTGGTGCAGATGCGTGCGGATTTTCCGCACGCACGTGACACCCGTGTGAAAGAGGCCTAATACTTGTGTGTTTGTATATGTTTAATTGTACCTCTGTCAATTAATGAAAAAAAATTGCTTACAAATTTTGGCTACTGTTTATATTTGCACAGTTTAACACATTGTAGTGCTTTAATATATCAAGTTTAATTTAGAGCATTTTACTGCATCAAAATAACATTATAAATAGTCAATTTCAATATGCAGTGTGTTTGTAGAAGGGAAAGGACATTTAATTATGCCCCTGTATGTTAATTACCAAAAACACTCACTTCCACTCACCAAGGCTGAATGATATTCACAGAGAAGAAAACCTTTAAAACCTAACTTTTAATATAATTAAATAAAATCTAAATATATCACACTATTTTATATAACAAACTAGTTGAAGATGTCACAACAGGGGTAATGTGAGCCCTGACTTGAGCCCCACCTCTGTCCCTACCTATTTACACGGCCCGTCCTAGGTAATGGCGTGTAACTGGGCAGCAAACCCTAGCCTAAATAAGTGCAGGGGCGTACAGGGAGGGGTTAAACAGGACAAAACAATAAACAAATCACGAACCACAGTCAAGGTCAGAACCAGGAGATCACTAGGTACGCAGGGAAGAAACCAAAAACACAGTCCAATAACACGGCGAGGTCAAGCCGAGAGAGAAGGCAGTACAAGGAAAAAACCGAGAGAGTAGTCACACAAAAAAGCCAAAGTCACAAACCAATCACAGGCAACTTGTGGCAAGCAGACTGCCTGTTTATATAGGCCCAGCAGATGGGTCATGTGACGTGGCCAGCGTCACGTGACCCAAATCAGAAACTTCAAAACACATGAGCGCTAACTCATGGGCATCGGTGCGCAGCTCCCCTGCTGCTTGTTTTCCAGGAGATGGAGGAAGCTGGCCGTGCTTATGAAACACGCGTCGCACGGTGAAAAATTCTGTCGTATGCTGCACACTAGCCGGAGTGTAGAAAAAATGAGTTTTTCCTTTCAGTTATATATTATACAGTGCAGTGAAAAATTGAGTGGTTTGCGGTGCAATAGCCGCCGTCTAAAGACTACGTTTTTCCTCTCAGTCATATATACTACAGTGCAGTGAACATACAAAATGTTGAACCCAAGGGCTAAGGGTCGAGGATGAGGGCGTGGACGTGGGCGTTCAAGTAGTGTAGGGGGCAGAGGCCGTGGTCCTGGGCAGGTTGAGACAGTACATGTTGATGAGGGAGCAGTGGAACGCCGCAGAGTTTCGCTCCCTAGCTTCATCTCGCAACTTACCGGTTCACGTGGAACACCACTATTGAAACCACAACAGTGCGAACAGGTGATGACGTGGATAGTGGACAATGCGTCCAGTAATTTATCCACCACCCAGTCTTCCACGCAGTCCACCCATGCTAGCCAAGGGAGTAGACCTCTATCTCCACCATCTCAACCTCCTACCCCCCAGCCTGCCCCCACCCCCACGGAAAGTATGGATTCAGATCAGGCATACTCACAGGAACTCTTTTCAGGACCCTGCCCAGAGGCACAAACCACTGCTCAACAGCAACCTGAGCAGTTGCTCTGTCCCGATGCCCAAAATTTAGAACTATCACAGTCTGTGGGTGATGAGAGTGTGGACTTAGTGCAAGTAGTGCGTGAAGAGGTGTCGGATGATGATGATGAGACACGGTTGTCAGACAGTGACGTTGTTGTCAGGGCAGTAAGAGTGAGGAATCGGAGGAAGAGCTGGTGGATGATGAGGTGACTGACCTGAGCTGGGTTGGTAATCCAACTCAAGACAGTGCTTCTGAGGGGGAGGCAAGTGCAGCACCAGAACAGGTTGGAAGAGGCAGTGGGGTGGCCAGTGGGAGAAGCAGGGCCAGAGCAGGTAGATCAGCAACTGTTTCATGGAGTCAAGCTACCGTGCCGAGGCTTAGATGTTCGCAAGTCTGGAGGTTTTTTAAAGAAAGTGAGGATGACCGACGGACTGTGGTGTGCAACCTGTGCCACACCAGGATCAGCAGGGGAGCCACCACTACCAGCCTAACCACTGCCAGCATGTGCAGGCATATGAGTGCTAAACACCCGACTCAGTGGAACCAAGGCCGTTCACCTCCTGCGGGTCACACCACTGCCCCTTCTCCTGTGTCATATGCTGGCTCGGCGAGTCAACTCCCCACCCAGGACCCTGGCACGAGCGCCTCCCGCCCTATAACCTCCACCAATGTGTCCCAGCGCAGCGTTCAGCTGTCTTTGCAGCAGACATTAGAGCGCAAGCGCAAATACAATTCCGACCACCCACATACACAAGCCCTAAACGTCCACATCTCCAAATTGTTGAGCCTGGAAATGCTGCCCTATAGACTGGTAGAGACTGAGGCTTTCCACAACCTGATAGCGGTGGCCGTCCCTCGGTACTTGGTCCCCAGCCGCCACTATTTTTCCCGATGTGCCGTCCCAGCCCCACACCAGCACGTGTCAGAGAACATCATCCGTGCCCTGACCAACCCGGTTGGTGATAAGGTCAACCTAACCACGGACACGTGGACAAGTGCTGGCGGGCAGGGACACTATATCTCACTGACGGCACATTGGGTTAACTTGGTGGAGGCTGGGACCGAGTCTGACCCTGGGGCCGCTCATGTACTGCCCACACCGAGGATTGCGGGGCCTACCTCAGTCACGATTTCTCACATGTACTATGCCTCTTACGCCAACCCCTCCTACTCTGAATTACCATCCGTGGGCACGGCGCCTTCAGTTGGTAGCTCTAGGCGCAGCAGCAGTGTCGTGGGTAAGCGCCAGCAGGCGGTGCTCAAACTGCTGAGCTTAGGTGACAAAAGGCACACCACCCAAGAGCTGTTACAGGGCATCACGGCGCAGACCGATCTGTGGCTGGCACCGCTGAACCTCAAGCCAGGCATGGTTGTGTGTGACAACGGGCGTAAACTGGTGGCGGCTCTGCAACTCGGCAGACTGACACATGTGCCATGCCTGGCCCACGTGTTCAATCTCATAGTTCAGCGGTTCCTCAAGACATACCCCAATTTGTCAGATTTGCTCACCAAGGTGTGCCGCATCTGTGCGCATTTCTGCAAGTCAACCACAGATGCTGCCACTCTCAGGGCAGCGCAGTGGCGCCTACAACTGCCAGCTCACCGACTGTTGTGCGACTTGCCCACGAGATGGAATTCGACATTAAACATGTTATCCAGAGTTTACCAGCAGCGCAGAGCGATTGTAGACTGCCAGATGTCAACTTCCAGCAGAACTGGTAGTCAGGTCAGTCAGCTTCCTCAAGTCGACAAAGAGGAATGGACGTGGATGTCTGATATCTGTCAGGTGTTGAACAACTTTGAGGAGTCAACACAGATGGTTAGCGGCGATGCCGCCATTATCAGCCTCCCCATCCTGCTGCTTTGCCTGTTGAAAAACTCACTGCTCAGCATGAAGTCAGAAGCTTTGCGCTTGTCACAGGAGATGGGGGAAGAAGATACATCGCTTGATAGCCAGAGCACCCTCCGGTCTGTTTCTCAGCGAGTATTGGAGGAGGAAGAAGAGGATGAGGATGCGGAGGAAGAGGAGGAGAATGTTGGCAAGACAGAAAAGGGTACCAATGCTCAGTCCTTCTTAACTCTTGAGCGTGTAGGGGCTGAAGAGGAGGAGTTGGAGGAGGAGGAGGAAATGGAGGAAATGGAGAGTCAGGCCAGTGAGGAGAGGGCGACTCTGGCGCACATGGCAGACTTCATGTTAGGCTGCCTATCCCGTGACCCTCGCGTTAGAAGAATTTTTTCAAACACCGATTACTGGGTGTTCACTCTCCTGGACCCACGGTACAAGCAGAACCTTTCCACTCTCATCCCTGTAGAGGAAAGGAGTATGAGAGTGAATCAATATCAACAGGCCCTGGTGCACAAGCTGAAACAATCCTTCCCATCTGATGCCGCTAGCAGCAGAGGGCATGGTTCTGTGGGCCAAGTAGTGGGGGAGAGGAGGCGAGCAGGCAGCTTGTCCAGCACTGGCAGGGGAGCGCTCTCCAAGGCCTTTGCCAGTTTTATGTCACCCCAGCAAGACACTGTCACCTGTCCCCAGTCTAGGCAGAGTAGGGGGGAGCTGTACAGAAAGATGGTGAGGGAGTACCTAGCTGACCATACCAACGTCCAGACCGATCACTCTGCTCCATACAACTACTGGGTTTCAAAGCTGGACACGTGGCCTGAACTGGCGCTGTACGCCTTGGAGGTGCTGGCCTGCCCTGCCACTAACGTGTTGCCAGAGCAGGTATTCAGTGCAGCTGGTGGCGTCATCACCGATAAGCGTACACGCCTCCTTCTCTTCATTGCCAAACGCTGACCCAAAAGAGAATTTTTTAGAGGGCCAATTGGCACTCTTTTAGGACAATGTTTCCGGAGGGACACCTACAGGCCCTCTCTCCAAACCATTTTTCTGGAGCGTCACGTACAGACACTTTAAAACCATTTTTCAGGAGCGTCAACTACAGACACTCTAAAACAATTTTTCAGTATCGTCAACCACAGACACAAAAAAATGTTTTTTTTCGGAGGGTCGACTTCAGACACTCCAAAAAAAATTTTTGGGGAGGCTCACCTACAGCCATTTGACTGCAATATCAGTGAGACAAAGGCATTGGTGGTGTCACCGCCATGCTGTGTCAGGCTAAATTTTTCGGTGGTTCACCTGCTACCTCTGTCTAACTCGATCACTCTGTCACCGCCGCCATACAGGGCCTCGACAAATTTTTATGTGCTTCGCCTGCTCCTGCACTGTAACTCGGTCACTCTGTAGTCACAGCCATACAGGGCCACGATAAATTTTTATGTGCTTCACCTGCTCCTGCACTGTAACTCGGTCACTCTGTTGTCACAGCCATACAGGGTCACGCTAAATTTTTATGTGCTTCGCCTGCTCCTGCAGTGTAACTCGGTCACTCTGTAGTCATAGCCATACAGGGCCTCAATAAATTTTTATGTGCTTCGCCTGCTCCTGCACTGTAGCTCGGTTACTCTGTAGTCAAAGCCATACAGGGCCTCGATAAATTTTTATGTGCTTCGCCTGGTCCTGCACTGTAACTCAGTCACTTTGTTGTCATAGCCATACAGTAAATGGCCATACAGTAAATTTATATGTGCTTCGCCTGCTCCTGCACTGTAACTCGGTCACTCTGTAGTCACAGCCATACAGGGCCTCGATAAATTTTGATGTGCTTCGCCTGCTCCTGCACTGTAACTCGGTCACTCTGTAGTCACAGCCATACAGTGTCACGCTAAATTTTTAGATGCTTCGCCTGCTCCTGCACTGTAACTCGGTCACTCTGTAGTCATAGGCATACAGGGCCACAATAAATTTTTATGTGCTTCGCCTGCTCCTGCAGTGTAACTCGGTCACTCTGTAGTCACAGCCATACAGGGCCACGCTAAATTTTTATGGTCTGGGTGAGCACAATTGCCTTGAGGGTCACCACCAGGCTGTTGCCCGAGAATTTGGGGTAATAGTGGGATTAGGCAGCCTCAGAGGCATCCATGCATGCTGCCCCTGCTGTTTCCTGTCCATTTCCGTGGTGTTTCCATCATTTTCTGAGGTTTCCAGGTTTTCACCCAGCCTTCCCTAGGTAGAGCCTTGGTCCCCTGCAAAAAATACATAGAATACAACCGCACACCGCTACCAGATAAAGCACAAAATGCCATGATGATATAGAGTATTCCAAAGCTCATGCTATGCTTGTTTGATAAATCAGAGACTCTTGGCAAATATATTTTGTACAAAATTATCTGAGCCCATTCACCGGATCGTCAAGGTGTTCTCTGCAGAATGGGAACCTAACACTATCTCCTACCTGTTACGTGCAAGACTTGGCTTCCATATAATCAGGGGGTGTTTTGTTCTACATGTACGCTGTATCCACTCTGCCTTTTGCCATTTCTGATGCTTCAAAGGCCTCCCCTAGTTCAGGAATGTAGATACTAGCATGCATGCCGAATCACTCGGCTTTATAGTTGCACTGATTAAAAACAACCTGTGGGGCAAATGGGCTGGTCAGGAGTGCATGACCAAATGGAGTAGCCACACCTCCAGTACAAACTTACAAAGAAAAAAAGAGAAATTTCAGTCAGCACATCCCAGAGTGCAGGTGCTGGTTGCTACTGCTAAATACATGTTAAAGGAAAATACATAGAATACAACCGCACACCGCTACCAGATAAAGCACAAAATGCCATGATGATATAGAGTATTCCAAAGCTCATGCTATGCTTGTTTGATAAATCAGAGACTCTTGTCAAATATATTTTGTACAAAATTATCTGAGCCCATTCACCGGATCGTCAAGGTGTTCTCTGCAGAATGGGAAAAATTTGACTCGAATAACGAGCACCCGAGCATTTTAGTGCTTGCTCATCTCTATTGCTAACAATGAAAGTCCAGATCGCCCTTACCAGTTGGGGTTTGTCTCTGAATAGTATGACACTGGCAGCACTGTTTGGATAATTTCAGACTGTGCTGGGACCCGCCCCACCTACTGGCTACACCCAGAAAAATGACATATATAGAAACTAAGCCAGTTTTCCTTTGCACTCCAGTTTTGGTAAATCTCCCCTCAGTATTAACCAAGACTGAAAACCTGTCCTGTGCGTGCACTAAAATTCTATTGCATGGCACAGAAGTGAGATTAAGGGTTATTTTTAGACAGCTTAATCTAAAAAATATTTCAGATTTATCACATAGTCGTAAGAATAGATGCTCCAGAATAGTAGCACATACAGTACAGACCAAAAGTTTGGACACACCTTCTCATTCAAAGAGTTTTCTGTATTTTCGTGACTATGAAAATTGTAGATTCACACTGAAGGCATCAAAACTATGAATTAACACATGTGGAATTATATACTTAACAAAAAAGTTTAAAACAACTAAAAATATGTCTTATATTCTAGGTTCTTCAAAGTAGCCACCTTTTGCTTTGATTACTACTTTGCACATGCTTGGCATTCTCTTGATGAGCTTCAAGAGGTAGTCACCTGAAATGGTATTCCAACAGTCTTGAAGGAGTTCCCAGAGATGCTTTGCACTTGTTGGCCCTTTTGCCTTCACTCTGCGGTCCAGCTCACCCCAAACCATCTCGATTGGGTTCAGGTCTGGTGACTGTGGAGGCCAGGTCATCTGGCATAGCATCCCATCACTCTCCTTCTTCGTCAAATAGCCCTTACACAGCCTGGAGGTGTGTTTGGGGTCATTGTCCTGTTGATAAATAAATGATGGTCCAACTAAACGCAAACCGGATGGAATAGCATGCCGCTGCAAGATGCTGTGGTAGCCATTCTGGTTCAGTATGCCTTCAATTTTGAATTAATCCCCAACAGTGTCACCAGCAAAGCAACCCCAGCAAAGCACCCCCACCTCCTCCTCCATGCTTTACAGTGGGAACCAGGCATGTAGAGTCCATCCGTTCACCTTTTCTGCGTCACACAAATACACGGTGGTTGGAACCAAAGATCTCAAATTTGGACGCATCAGACCAAAGCACAGATTTCCACTGGTCTAATGTCCATTCCTTGTGTTCTTTAGCCCAAACAAGTCTCTTATGCTTGTTGCCTGTCCTTAGCAGTGGTTTCCTAGAAGCTATTTTATCATGAAGGCCTGCTGCACACAGTCTCCTCTTAACAGTTGTTGTAGAGATGTGTCTGCTGCTAGAACTCTGTGTGGCATTGACCTGGTCCCTAATCTGAGCTGCTGTTAACCTGCAATTTCTGAGGCTGGTGACTCGGATGAACTTATCCTCCGCAGCAGAGGTGACTCTTGGTCTTCCTTTCCTGGGGCGGTCCTCATGTGAGCCAGTTTCTTTGTAGCGCTTGATGGTTTTTGCGACTGCACTTGGGGACACTTTCAAAGTTTTCCCAATTTTTCAGACTGACTGACCTTCATTTCTTAAAGTAATGATGGCCACTCGTTTTTCTTTACTTACCTGCTTTTTTCTTGCCATAATACAAATTCTAACAGTCTATTCATTAGGACTATCAGCTGTATATCCACCTGACTTCTGCCCAACACAGCTCATGGTCCCAACCCCATTTATAAAGCAAGAAATCCCACTTATTAAACCTGACAGGGCACACCTGTGAAGTGAAAACCATTTCAGGTGACTACCTCTTGAAGCTCATCAAGAGAATGCCAAGAGTGTGCAAAGCAGTAATAAAAGCAAAAGGTGGCTACTTTGAAGAACCTAGACTATAAGACATATTTTCACACTTTGTTGTTAAGTATATAATTCAACATGTGTTAATTCATAGTTTTGATGCCTTCAGTGTGACTCTACAGTTTTCATAGTCATGAAAATACAGAAAACTCTTTGAATGAGAAGGTGTGTCCAAACTTTTGGTCTGTACTGTAAGCCCTCATAAACCCTTAGGCTCCCAGCTCCGTATATGTACGGCGCTTTGAGGGTCTATGAACATGGCACCCACTTGTGCGTGCAGTGTGCAGTGGCAACAATGGTTTCTTGAGTCTTGGTGATGCATTGTTAGGTGGATTGTGAACAGAAAGTATCTATTTCTAGAGTATAGTGAGACATTTTGTGATTAGGAAAGTATTAAATGATCACTGTATGCTATAACAATTCTATTCTCTTTTAAGAGGGTGAAGCCCCAAACAGTCATAAACAGTGGTTATCCACTGGTATTTGATGCACTGAATGGACTTCTAAAGGACGAGACATCACCCATTCCAATGGATTGGATTCACACACAAGGTATATGTTCATGAATATGATGGTGATTTCAGTACCATCTAAGTAGATGATATTTTACAAAATGGAATTCACACATATCTTGATCATTGGTGCAGATTTTATGTTGTGGATTTCCTTGATGGATTTCACCCATTGCATTATATAGATGCAAATTTTGAGTGTTGCTGGCTTGCTGTAGAAGAAAATCTGCAGTGTACCCAAACTGTGTGGACATACCCTCATACCTGTTCTCTTTTTTTTTTTTTTTTTTTTTTTTTTTTTTAAATAGATCCCTAGTAGAGATGAGTGGACCAGACAAGGTTTCTTTTGTTTTGGCAATTTTTTTGGAAAAATTCATTTACGATGAGAGAGAGAAACTAATACAGAGATGTGATTCTCAACAATGGATTTCTAGGTAAAACATATGTAAATTATCATGTCTAGCATCTGCCAGCATATGATTTAGGAACGCTAATTTAAATATTTTTTCTAGAAACCCAGAGGGACATTGCCTTGTCTAAAATACTGCACACATGTACTTGGCATAGTAGGGACATTGTCTGGCCTACAATACTGCATAGCATACCAACTCTCTCATCCTTAATCCTTATATGATGCTGTAGTATTTGCAGTAAATGAGTAACAAATACATTAATTTAAATATGGATTCCCCCATACTATCTACTTTTTATACTGAATGTCACTTTCTATATATTATAAGGTAATTGAAATCTCTATTTGCTAATGCACTATAAATTTGTCATGAGCAATATGAATAATAGAAAGATACAAACTCAGTACAAGGAAAGAAGGTAATTTATACTCAGATTCCCTAAGCCTCTGCTTTTTAGTGATATTTATAGGTGTCCTCTCGGAGACATGAAGCAAAAATGAAATCACTGAGGTGTAAATGAAATAACTGTCATTAAAATTTGAAACAAAGAAGGCTTTTATGGAGATACTTCTACATCAATTCTACCTCTCTCAAATGTTACCCAAATTGCATTGACTTATGCCCTTTTAAGTTATATGACAAAATACGTGACTGTAAAAGGTACTTAGATAAAGGTGAGCATCTTTGTTAAAATGAAAAGTAAGGCCTAGCTGTAAGGTTTTGTCTGCTTAGTGACAATGTTTCTTCACTCCTTACACGAGGAAGCGTTTTAAAGCTATTGGCATGTAAGCTTCCAAACGTGATGAAATAAATCAGCCTCTCAGTTACAATTCTCTGCTCCATAACCGCCTCAATGAGCCATGCTGTGGGACAATTAGTGTAGCTTATTGATATCACAGTAGTTTAACCAGGTTGGACCATATATTTCTTGCCTGAGTTTCATTAGTTCTTTAATACCTTATCTCTTTCCTTTAGTGACATGCTTTTGCTAACATTCAAGTTGGTTTTATCACTTGTCATTTTGGTCTAATTTTACTTTGGTGGCCATTTCTACAGCTATTCACAATTGTGAAGTGGAACAAAAGTTATTGGATCATTTAAACTTTTTTTGTAATAATAAAACTGAAAAGTGGGGCGTGCAAAATTATTCGGCCCGTTTACTTTCAGTTCAGAAAACTCACTCCAGAAGTTCATTGAGGATCTCTGAATAATCCAATGTTGTTCTAAATGACTGATGAAGATAAATAGAATCCACCTGTGTGTAATCAAGTCTCCATATAAATGCACCTGCTCTGTGATAGTCTCAGGGTTCTGTTTAAAGCACAGAGAGCATCATGAAGACCAAGGAACACACCAGGCAGGTCCGTGATACTGTTGTGGAGAAGTTTAAAGCCGGATTTGGATACCAACAGATTTCCCAAGCTTTAAACATCCCAAGGAGCACTGTGCAAGCGTTCATATTGAAATGGAAGGAGTATCTGACCACTGCAAATCTACCAAGACCCGGCCGTCCCTCTAAACTTTCATCTCAAACAAGGAGAAGACTGATCAGAGATGCAGCCAAGAGGCCCATGATCACTCTGGATGAACTGCAGAGATCTACAGCTGAGGTGGGAGAGCCATTTCTCAAAGATATCCATACAAAGTCTCGTTTACAGTTTGCCACAAGCTACCTGGGAGACACACCAAACGTGTGAAAGAAGGTGCTCTGGTCAGATGAAACTAAAATCAAACTTTTTGGAAACAATGCAAAACGATATGTTTTACTTAAAAGCAACGCAGCTCATCACCCTAAACACACCATCCCCACTGTCAAACATGGTGGTGGCAGGATCATTGTTTGGGCCTGCTTTTCATCAGCAGGGTCAGGGAAGATGGCTAAAATTGATGGGAGGATGGATGGAGCCAAATACAGGACCATTCTGGATGAAAACCTGTTGGAGTCTGCAAAAGACCTGAGACTAGGACAGAGATTTATCTTCCAACAAGACAATGATCCCAAACATAAAGCAAAATCTACAACGGAATGGTTCAAAAATAAATGTATCCAGGTCTTAGAATGGCCAATTGAGAATATGTGGAAAGAGCTGAAAACTGCTGTTCTCACACGCTCTTCATCCAACCTCAAAGAGCTCGAGCTGTTTTGCAAGGAAGAATGGGCAAGAATTTCAGTCTCTAGATGTGCAAAACTGATAGAGACATACCCCAGGCGATTTGCAGCTGTAATCGCATAAAAAGCTGGCGCAACAAAGTATTAATGCAAGGGGGCCGAATAATTTTGCACGCCCCACTTTTCAGTTTTATTATTACAAAAAAAGTTTAAATGATCCAATAAATTTTGTTCCACTTCACAATTGTGACCCACTTGTTGTTGATTCTTCACCAGAAATTTAAAATGTTATATCTTTTTGTTTGAAGCCTGAAATGTGGCAAAAGGTTGAAAAGTTCCAGGGGGCTGAATACTTTCGCAAGGCACTGTATATCTTTGAATCATTCTTTTGGAATATTCAACTGCTGATATAAAAATTTTCCCAGAAAACATTCACCACACTATCAGTCTTAAAAAGTAGCCTACGCAATTGACCCAAGGCAACATGTACAATATTCCAGGATGTATGTGGTCTGTTTAAAATTCCATCCTACCTGCATGGTATTCTTTTTAGTATATCATACCACTGTTATAAGGCATGGCTATTTGAATTACTGTTACCTCCAATCATTGCTAGTGATATGTCTACTGCCTTGAAGAAAAGAATGTAGTGCTAGTCACCGTTTCCCGGCATCAGCAATGGAAAGCATGAAGGCAGATAAATGCCTGGTGGTGTCATGGTCTGTGGCATTCACCGATATCCTTTTCCTATTGGATTCAAGCAAAACTGAAGCCCCAGAAGCCAAGACGAATGGGCAGAGCTACCCTGTGCAGAGGTTCTGGCCTGACTCCTTTGCTGGGGGAGCACTGTAGCAGAGGAGATAAGGGAGGATTTATTTAAGAGTGGCATTGTTACCCTTTCAGCTATGGGTGGTATAGGAACAGTCATTCTGCAGCCATTGACACCACAATAAGCCACAAAAACCATGTAGCAAGTAATGCTGTCAAGACAGAATGATGATGACTCTCTGGACAAGGGGCAGGAGGAAAAAGAGATGGGATTGAGTGCAAGGAATCTGCAGGGTTTAGTGCTGAGATGGATATATTGGTCACACAGTTTGTACTGTCAGTGTAATCCATAGTGATGTACAGAACAAGTAGGACAAAAACACTTTTACGTTCAGTTGCAACAAAATATTTTTTTTTTAAATAGGAAAACCTGTTTCTTGCAAATATTTCACTGGTAGACACACCTACCCCACCAGACAAATGACCTGCTGGCCACAAAGCTGCAGAGAATAGTTGTATAGTAGATATTTCTAGAAGGAGGACAGTCCAGTGGAAATTTGAAGCTTGTGCAGTATGTACTGTAACATATAATACACCTGGTACTGACATTGATACATTCCTGACTGTAGGATTTGTGTACACAGAGAGTGTCCTCTTCCTCAGCAGAGAGTGGTGTCACATCAACCTCCGCTGACTGAGTGCAAGTTCATGAAACATTGATTGTAGTCCCTAACTAGAACAGGTGTTTTTTTTGTTGTTGTAGTTTTTTATTAGATAAACCTTTGAGAAAATTTTCTGGTTATTGTTGCTTTCCTTAGCGGTCAACATATGAAGACTTATGAGAGGTATATGTATGCAACTTGTATTAAGACACCATAGCATTCATAAAAAGAAATAGAAGTTGACTATGTATGCTACACAAGCATCTAGAGATGAGCGAATCTATTCGTAGATTCGTTGATTCGTATCGAATTTTGGAAATTTTCAGCTGCAAAGCGAATCCGAATATTAGGTGATTCGCTCCGTTAAGATTCGAAAATGCTCCTGAGGCTTTGTCTGGTAAATTGTACGCTAATGCTACTTATAAGTTATTCTATACGCTGTTGCGTATGAATACAAGTAATTTGAGAACTTGTACTGTTAGTTTGTTAATCATGCGCAAAAGCCTGGGAAGAAAGCGGTCACCTGACCTAGTGGGCAGGGCTTATTCTGATTGGCTCAGACTCGGTAAGCCAGTGACGCATCACTTCTGCTGCGACTGCTGAGATGAGCAGAAGCACTGTGTGCTAAGTTCTGAGAAACTGAGACCTGTTGTTGTTGAAATTGGGGTGTAATTGTTCAGGGAATCCATATTACACATCAGGGATACTGCAGGGCAAGTGCAGGGCCAGTGCAGGGCTAGTAATTAATCAGGCAGGGAGAGAGATAGGGAGAGAGACAGGGAGAGAGATAGGGAGAGAGACAGGGAGAGAGACAGGGACAAAGACCAGCTGCAGGGCCACAGTCAAGTGAAAAATGTCTGGAATGGATAAACAAAAGGGGTCCAGTTCCAGCCAGACCTCAAGCTCTAAAAAAAAGGAGAAGGTGGCACAGGGCAGCAGTGCCAAAGGACCTGTAGCAGGAGCTTCTACTTCTGTAATTTGTAATAGTTGGCCACTGTTCACTCAGGCAAAGTCACAAAGGAGCAAAATTGTAGTGGAGGAGAAAGTGGATGAGGTAGTGGAGTGGATGGCACGCTCATCTCAGTCTCAGCCGGATGATCTGCTGTCATCTGCTGATACAGTATCCATATGTAGCCAAGGGTCAGACTCAGAGCATTCCTCCTGCTCCACCATTCCTCTCCAGCAAAGCCCGTCATTTTCGTACGCAATGCGTACGTGTTCAAAGAATTTGCGTACCTTTTAAAACTGAACGTTCGTTATTAGTGCGTGAATGTTCGCTAAACGCCACATAATAACGTATATTTTGTACGCAAATTTAAGGAATATATTCCTCGAATATACGAATCTTATGAAAAGTTTGACGAATGTTCGGCGAATAAAATTTTGAATGATTCGCTCATCTCTACAAGCATCATATTTTTATTAGAGTAAATAAAATGTAAAATATAATCCAGTTGAAAAATATGCTATGGCTATATTCACATCTCTGTCAGAGACTCTATTGGGCCCCATGTGGCACATTTCATAGTTCTTAAAAAGAAGAAATAGCAAACATCTGATAAAAAGAAGCCACACATCCAATAATATATTCAAAAATATTATAATCTTTATTCAAGCCACCAAAATACAAGACATTAGAAATACTGTATATAATAGAAACCATGTGAGAGACCAGAAGCTGTCCCCACGTATTAATGTACACATAGTTCATAAGAACAACTACTGTATATACTACATCCGATACCAGAGATAAACAATCTATGTTGAAATGCAGAATCTCCAAGTTGAGGGTTAGAGATGAGAAGTTATGAAAAATTAGTTAGCTGCTTCACTGAATTTTATAAAGAAATTTGATTTGTGATTAATTACTTTGTCACAAAGCGTATTCCTTTGTATTTAGCGGGCACAATCATGAGGAACGGCGACTGCGTCCCCCCCCCATGAATGGACCTCTCAGATGCCGCGTTTATCGCTGATCGCAGCATCTGAAAGGGCCTTTTAGGGGCTAATCCAGTTAAAAAAACATAACAAAACATACTCACCTTATCCATTTAATCGCGGAGAGGCCGTTGCAGCCATCTTGACTAAAGACACCAGGACTCATGATGAAATCATTGATCATTCATCACTGATGACACACGTCACCCTGCGTGAGATTTAGCACGGTTTCTGCAATAAAGATGGCCGCAACTGCCTTTTCGCATGCAAATGGATGAGCTGAGTATTTTTTTTTATTTACTGCCATTTCAGGTTAAAAAAAATTTTACCATGAAATTACCAAGGAAATCAGGTTTCGTAGCAAATCAAATTTTTCCTCAAATTCTTATCGAAGTCCACTGCAAATACTTCAATTTTTTCAATACTACTGATAATAATAATTTTCTCACCATGTGTATTGCCTGGAATTGCAAACACTCTCAAGGGTCTTTGGTATTGTATGAATAGAACTGTCCTAGCAGTATTTTTCTGGCAAAAAGTTTGAATGCCACAATGTAACCCAACGGGTTCAACTGGTAGTCAATGGGGTTCATCTGACATTGCTGGTACCCAAATATAATGAATGGATCCAGCATTGAGTCATGGTCTTCATTTGAAATGGAAACTGGAAAGCACTGCACAAATAGGCACAAAACCTATTGTTAACGGTAATTTATCTGCTTTCCAGTAATGCTGCCTTTTTTTTCTTACTTACATTTTTCTTATGTAATCCATTTTGTTCACTTTCTATTGAGTAAATGTGATAAAATTTTAAAAAGTCAGATAGTTTTAAAAGATAGGCCTATTGCAGAAGCTTGAAGAAGCTTCCTGCCCGTAAGCATCAATTTTTTTTTTGTCATTGAGACATTCTGAATGAACCACGCTTCATAATTTTAAATTACAGTTTATAACATATTACTGTATATGCATGATCAGATATATTTAAGTTCTCATTTATATTATTTGTGTTTTATTACATTTTACAAGGATGACCTTTTAAAATCATTATTTTGATTAGATGACTTTTTTTGTAAATTTCACATTTAAAGTGTACAGATGATATGCAGTGACAGAAGATGAAAGAAAATTATAGTAAATTATGATAAAGGAATGCCTTTAGGATTGTTTCCCTAATTCGTTTTCAAGACAACATGGAAAAAATGTCAAATTGGCTGCCCACGATTAACCTCAGGGAAAAACACGTGTTTCCCTTTGTGGTTTTTGCTGTAGGCAACAGTTCTTGGAAATGTACCTAATGTGTGTGTGTTTTTTTTTAACCATAAAAAATTCAATAGCATATTTAGCAAGTTACTTTCTATATCTCATATATCTCATTATAGTGTAACTCTTACAAGTTATTTTTATAACTGCTATGTACAGAGTCTACACCATTCACCGGAGACACCATGTGGCATGAAACATGACCAGATGAAAGGTAGGTGCTACTTCTTTATTGGGATGTTTTATTGTGAAAATACAGTATAACGAGATCCCAATTAAAAAGTTGCATCTACCTTTTCATCTGGTCATGTTTCACATCAAATGATGTCTCTGGTGACTTGATGTAGACTCCAGTTCTATTCAAGTTCACCTATGTCCTTTATTGTACTCTCCTCCTCCTGTTGGCAGGTCCCCTTTGGTGAGAACATGACTCATATTGGCAGCACCGGTTGTTTTACCCCACTTATAAGCCTTGTGATAGCATTGTGCCTATAGCACAACACAATAAGTTCAGCACAACCCAGCAAGGTAAGTTTTGGTTCATCTGACGTTTATACCCTATGAGAGCCTTTTCTTGTTTTGCCAAAATCTCTATGTATAGAAGAATTTAAAAAAGTTACAATATTCAGCATGCATTGTGTTCTAAAATGAAGTTACTGTACCATCTGGGCAATTATAACAAAATTGAAAATGTTAAAAGACTATCAGAGAATTAAGATTGTATACTGTGTTAGCTGTCTAGTGCCACACAAGGGTCCCTTGGGCAAACCAAAGGCCTATCCTTCATCTATGCAGAACATGTTCACCTCCAAAGAAAAAAAGGGTAATTTCAGTCAGCACATCCCAGTGCGCAGGTGCACGTTGCTATGGCTAAATGCACAAGGAAAGGAAAATACATACAATGCAATGGCACACTGCTAACCAGATAAAGCACAAAATGCCATAGAGATATGAAGTATTCTGGAGCTAATGCTATGCTTGTTTAGTAAATTAGAGATTCTTGGCAAATATATTTTGTACAAAATTATCTGGGCCCGTCCACCAAATCGTCAAGGTGATCTCTGCAGAACAGGAACCTAACACTATTTCCTACCTGTTATGTGCCAACCTTGGCTTCCGTATAATCAGGGGGTGTTGGTTCCACATGCATGCTGGGTCCCTTCTGCCTTTTGCCATTTATGGTGCTTCAAAGGCCTCCACTAATACAGGGATGCAGGTACCAAACATGCATGCCGAGTCCACTCGGCTTTATAGTTGCACTAAGTAAAATCAGCCTATGGTACCTGCACAATGTGACCTCTATATGGTTCCCAATAACAGCTGATATAATTTCTAGAGATGAGCGAGTAGTGTTCGATCGAGCCGGTATTCGATCGAATACTACGATATTCGGCACACTCGATTTCAATCGAGTATAACGGCGATGGCGCACTTAGAATTCGTTTCCCCTCCCACCTTCCCTGGCGCTCTTTTTCCACCAATCAACATGCAGGGGGGGTATGACAGGCACGCTGAGCACGCTGGCAGCGCGAAAACAGCGTCTACATGGATTGGCTGGAAAAACCATGTGACCTCGAATCATAAAAACTCAGCTCTTCCTGCTCGTACGCATATGCTGCGTGAACTTAGTCAGGGACAGAGGCTGGAGAAGGGAGAGACAGATTTTAGCTGTTGGACAGGCAGGAGCGTGATTAAAAGCCCTTATCAGGGCTACTACAGTGGACTTCAGTGATAGCTTTACTACAATATAGACTTTACAGAGAACGGCTGCTGTATTCAGGGATAGCTGCTGGAGTAGGGACAGAGAGAGGCATTAGTGGTGTATTAGGTGCTCTGCTACATACCAAACTATATTTGGCACTACTGCTGTGTACTTTGAAATATACAATATCTAGGCATTTTAATAGGCCACTGTACTGTGCGTTCTCTTGCTAAATTATCTCACATACCTGGTGTAAATACCCACCGTCTGTTCAGTTACTACACGGCTGTGTACTTTGAAATATACAATATCTAGGCATTTTAATAGGCCACTGTACTGTGCGTTCTCTTGCTAAATTATCTCACATACCTGGTGTAAATACCCACCGTCTGTTCAGTTACTACACGGCTTTGTACTTTGAAATATACAATATCTAGGCCATTTAATAGGCCACTGTACTGTGCGTTTTCTTGTTAAAGTATCTCACATACCTGGTGTACATACCCACCGTCTGTTCAGTTACTACACGGCTTTGTACTTTGAAATATACAATATCTAGGCCATTTAATAGGCCACTGTACTGTGCGTTTTCTTGTTAAAGTATCTCACATACCTGGTGTACATACCCACCGTCTGTTCAGTTACTACACGGCTTTGTACTTTGAAATATACAATATCTAGGCCATTTAATAGGCCACTGTACTGTGCGTTTTCTTGTTAAAGTATCTCACATACCTGGTGTACATACCCACCGTCTGTTCAGTTACTACACGGCTTTGTACTTTGAAATATACAATATCTAGGCATTTTAATAGGCCACTGTACTGTGCGTTCTCTTGTTAAATTATCTCACATACCTGGTGTACATACCCACCGTCTGTTCAGTTACTACACGGCTTTGTACTTTGAAATATACAATATCTAGGCCATTTAATAGGCCACTGTACTGTGCGTTTTCTTGTTAAAGTATCTCACATACCTGGTGTACATACCCACCGTCTGTTCAGTTACTACACGGCTTTGTACTTTGAAATATACAATATCTAGGCCATTTAATAGGCCACTGTACTGTGCGTTCTCTTGTTAAATTATCTCACATACCTGGTGTACATACCCACCGTCTGTTCAGTTACTACACGGCTTTGTACTTTGAAATATACAATATCTAGGCATTTTAATAGCCCACTGTACTGTGCGTTCTCGTGCTAAATTATCTCACATACCTGGTGTAAATACCCACCGTCTGTTCAGTTACTACACGGCTTTGTACTTTGAAATATACAATATCTAGGCATTTTAATAGGCCACTGTACTGTGCGTTTTCTTGTTAAAGTATCTCACATACCTGGTGTACATACCCACCGTCTGTTCAGTTACTACACGGCTTTGTACTTTGAAATATACAATATCTAGGCCATTTAATAGGCCACTGTACTGTGCGTTTTCTTGTTAAAGTATCTCACATACCTGGTGTACATACCCACCGTCTGTTCAGTTACTACACGGCTTTGTACTTTGAAATATACAATATCTAGGCCATTTAATAGGCCACTGTACTGTGCGTTCTCTTGTTAAATTATCTCACATACCTGGTGTACATACCCACCGTCTGTTCAGTTACTACACGGCTTTGTACTTTGAAATATACAATATCTAGGCATTTTAATAGCCCACTGTACTGTGCGTTCTCGTGCTAAATTATCTCACATACCTGGTGTAAATACCCACCGTCTGTTCAGTTACTACACGGCTTTGTACTTTGAAATATACAATATCTAGGCATTTTAATAGGCCACTGTACTGTGCGTTCTCTTGTTAAATTATCTCACATACCTGGTGTACATACCCACCGTCTGTTCAGTTACTACACGGCTTTGTACTTTGAAATATACAATATCTAGGCCATTTAATAGGCCACTGTACTGTACGTTCTCTTGTTAAATTATCTCACATACCTGGTGTAAATACCCACCGTCTGTTCAGTTACTACACGGCTGTGTACTTTGAAATATACAATATCTAGGCATTTTAATAGGCCACTGTACTGTGCGTTCTCTTGTTAAATTATCTCACATACCTGGTGTAAATACCCACCGTCTGTTCAGTTACTACACGGCTTTGTACTTTGAAATATACAATATCTAGGCCATTTAATAGGCCACTGTACTGTGCGTTTTCTTGTTAAAGTATCTCACATACCTGGTGTACATACCCACCGTCTGTTCAGTTACTACACGGCTTTGTACTTTGAAATATACAATATCTAGGCCATTTAATAGGCCACTGTACTGTGCGTTTTCTTGTTAAAGTATCTCACATACCTGGTGTACATACCCACCGTCTGTTCAGTTACTACACGGCTTTGTACTTTGAAATATACAATATCTAGGCCATTTAATAGGCCACTGTACTGTGCGTTTTCTTGTTAAAGTATCTCACATACCTGGTGTACATACCCACCGTCTGTTCAGTTACTACACGGCTTTGTACTTTGAAATATACAATATCTAGGCCATTTAATAGGCCACTGTACTGTGCGTTCTCGTGCTAAATTATCTCACATACCTGGTGTAAATACCCACCGTCTGTTCAGTTACTACACGGCTTTGTACTTTGAAATATACAATATCTAGGCATTTTAATAGGCCACTGTACTGTGCGTTCTCTTGTTAAATTATCTCACATACCTGGTGTACATACCCACCGTCTGTTCAGTTACTACACGGCTTTGTACTTTGAAATATACAATATCTAGGCCATTTAATAGGCCACTGTACTGTACGTTCTCTTGTTAAATTATCTCACATACCTGGTGTAAATACCCACCGTCTGTTCAGTTACTACACGGCTGTGTACTTTGAAATATACAATATCTAGGCATTTTAATAGGCCACTGTACTGTGCGTTCTCTTGTTAAATTATCTCACATACCTGGTGTAAATACCCACCGTCTGTTCAGTTACTACACGGCTTTGTACTTTGAAATATACAATATCTAGGCCATTTAATAGGCCACTGTACTGTGCGTTTTCTTGTTAAAGTATCTCACATACCTGGTGTACATACCCACCGTCTGTTCAGTTACTACACGGCTTTGTACTTTGAAATATACAATATCTAGGCCATTTAATAGGCCACTGTACTGTGCGTTTTCTTGTTAAAGTATCTCACATACCTGGTGTACATACCCACCGTCTGTTCAGTTACTACACGGCTTTGTACTTTGAAATATACAATATCTAGGCCATTTAATAGGCCACTGTACTGTGCGTTTTCTTGTTAAAGTATCTCACATACCTGGTGTACATACCCACCGTCTGTTCAGTTACTACACGGCTTTGTACTTTGAAATATACAATATCTAGGCCATTTAATAGGCCACTGTACTGTGCGTTTTCTTGTTAAAGTATCTCACATACCTGGTGTACATACCCACCGTCTGTTCAGTTACTACACGGCTTTGTACTTTGAAATATACAATATCTAGGCCATTTAATAGGCCACTGTACTGTGCGTTTTCTTGTTAAAGTATCTCACATACCTGGTGTACATACCCACCGTCTGTTCAGTTACTACACGGCTTTGTACTTTGAAATATACAATATCTAGGCATTTTAATAGGCCACTGTACTGTGCGTTCTCTTGTTAAATTATCTCACATACCTGGTGTAAATACCCACCGTCTGTTCAGTTACTACACGGCTGTGTACTTTGAAATATACAATATCTAGGCCTTTTAATAGGCCACTGTACTGTGCGTTCTCTTGCTAAAGTATTTCACATACCTAATTATATACCCAAATATTGTATTTGCAACAAAAAAAAAATAAAATGCGGAGGGGGGCTAGCGGAATAGGACGTGGACGTGGACGAGGACGGGGGCGCGGAAATGCTGTTGGGGGCCTTGTTGAAGCCAGTGGGTATACAATGTGTGCTGGTGAGGATCAGCCAGGATCCCGCTCATCCAGAATCCCTGCCTTTATGGGACAGTTAAGCAGGGGGCGGGTTACACCGCTGTTGAGGCCTGAGCAGGTTGAACAGGTGGTGCAATGGATAGCCGATAGCGCTTCCACACAGTTGTCCACCAGCCAGTCATCCACACAGTCTCACTCTGACCCTCCTTCCTCCACACCTGGCCAACAGAGTCATCCCACCCTTGACCCCTCCCAGGAGCTCTTTTCGGGTCCTTTTTCAGATGTGCCGGAAGAATCCCAGGAGCTAGCAGAGGAATTTGTTTGTAGTGATGCCCAAACACTGGAGTTTTCGCCATCTCCTGCTGATGTGGACCCTGAGCCAGCATCTGTTATCATGAGCGATGATGATGATGAGACGCAGTTGCCATCAAGGGAGGCTGTTGGAATGTCCAGTGGGCAGGAGGAGGAGCAGAGTGAGGAAGTGGAAGAGGAGCTGGTGGATGACGAAATGACCGACCCCACTTGGCCAGGGGTGATGTCCAGCGAGGAAAGCAGTGGAGAGGTGGTGGTATGCGCAGCACCGAAAAAGGCAGCAAGAGGCAGAGGGATGTCCACAGGCAGAGGGATGTCCACAGGCAGAGGGATGTCCACAGGCAGAGGGATGGCCACAGGCAGAGGGATGGCCACAGGCAGAGGGATGGCCACAGGCAGAGGACAGTTCAGACAGAGAAGTGAGGCCACAGCCAGCAGGGCCGAAGCTGTTCCCGCCAGCGGCCAGTCGCGCGAAGCTCCCCCATCGAGGCCTCGTACTTCTGTGGTGTGGAGATATTTTAATGTTTGTGCGGATGACAAACTGAGCGCGGTTTGCACACTCTGCCACTCAAAACTGAGTAGGGGCTCTGAGAAGAGCAATCTGACCACCTCAGGCATGCGGCGTCACTTGGAATTCAAGCACTGGGCTGAGTGGGAGAGAGCAAACGCAATACAAACTGCGCCCGGTCTTGCTGCCACTGCCTCTTCCCCTTTGTTGTGTGCTGCCACTGCGGTCCAGACCTCCAGCCAGGACACCTCCACATCTGCCTCTGCCTCTGCTACTTTGGGGCCTTCTCCTTCAGCCTCCCCTTCCCCCGCCTCTTCGCCTGCACCTTCACACTCCTCGTCCCAACAACTGTCCATCTCGCAGGCGTTCGACCGCAGGCGGAAGTACGCCTCGAGTCACCCCCAAGCCCAAGCCTTAAACTGCCACATCTCCAAACTGCTGGCCCTGGAGATGTTGCCGTTTAGGCTTGTGGAGACGCAGGCCTTCCGCGACCTGATGGCGGCTGCCGCACCTCGCTATTCCGTCCCTAGCCGCCACTACTTTTCCCGGAGTGCCGTCCCCGCCCTGCACCAGCACGTGTCGCGTAACATCAGGCGGGCCCTGAGGTACGCAGTCAGCGCAAAGGTCCACTTGACCACCGACTCATGGACAAGCGCTTGCGGCCAGGGACGATACATTTCTCTGACGGCACACTGGGTGAATGTAGTGGAGGCGGGGACGGGGTCGCAAACAGAGACGGCCTACCTACCACCCCCGCCCAAGATTGCCAGCATGGGTTCTGATAAACCCCCCTCCTCCTCCTCCTCCTCCTCCTCCTCCTGTGCCTTAACATCTCCCTCAGCCGCTAGCTGGAAGCGTTGCAGCACTGGCGCGGGGAGACGTCAGCAGGCGGTGCTAAAGCTCATCAGCTTGGGCGACAGGAAGCACAGCGCCCCAGAGGTGAGGGACGCCATATTGCAGCAGACGGAGATGTGGCTGTCGCCGCTGCAGCTAGGACCAGGCATGGTCGTGTGCGATAACGGCCGTAACCTGGTGGCGGCTCTGGAGCTTGCCGAACTCAATCACGTACCATGCCTGGCCCACGTTTTTAATCTGGTAGTCCAAAAATTTCTGAAGACTTACCCCAACCTGGCAGAGCTACTGGTGAAAGTGCGGCGCTTGTGCGCTCACTTTCGGAAGTCAACTGTAGCTGCTGCTAGCTTAAAAAAACTCCAGCAACGCCTCCATTTGCCTCAACATCGGCTGTTGTGCGACCTGCCGACTCGCTGGAATTCCACCTATTCCATGTTGGCCAGGGTGTGTGAGCAGCAGAGAGCATTGATGGAGTACCAGATTAATAATCCACGCGTGCCTCCAACTCAGCTCCCTCAGTTTGCCAACCACGAGTGGCCATGGATGGCAGACATATGCGATGTACTGCGTATCTTTGAGGAGTCCACCAAGAAGGTCAGCAGCGAGGACGCTATAGTGAGCGTAACCATTCCGCTCCTAGGCGTCCTTAAAGAATCGCTCATCGCAATAAGGGAGAACGCATTGCACGCAGAGGAGACGGGGGTAGGAGGAGACGCAACGGAGCTACACAGTCAGACCACACTTTTGTCTGCTTCACGGTGGCAGTTGCAGGAGGAGGAGGATGAAGAGGAGGAGGACGACGTGGAGGTGGCTGTGGAAGAGGAGGAGGATGCTGGCGGCGAGGGTAGCAGTCAGGCTGTGTGCGTCCCATTGGTTCAGCGCGGATGGGGCGGAGAGGAGGCGGAAGAGGAAGAGGAGGAAATGGCAAGTGATCCTTCTGGTGGGGGCAGTGAGGTCATGCCTATTCAGAGTCTGGCACACATGGCTGACTTCATGCTGGGCTGCTTTTCCCGGGACACACGTGTTGTCCGGATAGTGGAGAACAAACTGTACTGGGTCTTCGCACTCCTGGACCCCCGGTATAAAGATAACGTCTCCTCTTTTATTCCGGTAGAGGAGAGGACGAATCGATTGCTGGAATACCAGAGGGAACTCGTGCAGAACATGATGGAGATTTTCCCACCCACCATCGCTGGCGGCAGAGAGGAGAGGGTCTCCCAGAGTCCCACAACATCCATCAGGCCCACAGCCACCAGGGGAACACTCTCCAAGGTGTGGGACACGTTCATGGCACCCCCTCGTGCAACTTCCATCACTGCGGGGCCCGCTATCAGCAGGAGGGACAAGTATCGGCGGATGTTGCGGGAGTACCTGGCAGACCGTAACCCTGTCCTCCCCGATCCCTCGGCGTCCTACACTTACTGGGTCTCCAAGTTGGACACGTGGCTGGAACTGTCCCTGTACGCCTTGGAGGTGCTTGCCTGCCCTGCCGCCAGCGTGCTATCAGAAAGGGTGTTCAGCGCAGCCGGGGGCATTATTACCGATAAGCGCAGCCGCCTGTCAACCGACAGTGCCGACAGGCTGACGCTAATCAAAATGAACAGCAAGTGGATTGACCCGGACTTTGCTTCTCCAACAGTGGAAAGCAGCCAAAAGTGAAGTGCCATGTGTATGAAGTGCCATTTCCTCCTCCACCTCCTCCTCCTCCTCCTTAACCGCCGTAGAATTGGTCCGTAAATCAGAAAAATTTTTATATTTATGGCTCACCTCTTGGGCCTCCACAAAATGTTTAAGAGGTCTCACCTCTTGGGCCTCCTCATAATTTTTAACAGGTCTCACCTCTTGGGCCTACTCATAATTTTTAACCGGTCTCACCTCTTGGGCCTCAACATAATTTTTATCCGGTCTCACCTCTTGTGCCTGCACAAAATGTTTAAGAGGTTTCAACCTCTTGGGCCCCCACAAAATGTTTAAGAGGTCTCACCTCTTGGGCCTCCTCATAATTTTTAACAGGTCTCACCTCTTGGGCCTCCACAAAATGTTTAACAGGTCTCACCTCTTGGGCCTCCACAAAATGTTTAACAGGTCTCACCTCTTGGGCCTCCTCATAATTTTTAACAGGTCTCACCTCTTGGGCCTACTCATAATTTTTAACCGGTCTCACCTCTTGGGCCTCAAAATAATTTTTAAGAGGTCTCACCTCTTGGGCCTCCTCATAATTTTTAACAGGTCTCACCTCTTGGGCCTCCACAAAATGTTTAACAGGTCTCACCTCTTGGGCCTCCACAAAATGTTTAACAGGTCTCACCTATTGGGCCTCCACATAATTTTTAACGGGTCTCACCTCTTGGGTCTCCACAAAATGTTTAACAGGTCTCACCTATTGGGCCTCCACATAATTTTTAACGGGTCTCACCTCTTGGGTCTCCACAAAATGTTTACCAGGTCTCACCTATTGGGCCTCCACATAATTTTTAAGAGGTCTCACCTTTTGGGCCTCCACAAAAGGTTTAAGAGGTTAACAGTGGAAAGCAGCCAAAAGTGAAGTGCCATCTGTATGAAGTGCCATTTCCTCCTCCACCTCCTCCTCCTCCTCCTCCTTAACCGCCGTAGAATTGCTCCGTAAATAAGAAAAATGTATATATTTATGGCTCACCTCTTGGGCCTCCACAAAATTTTTAACAGGTCTCACCTCTTGGGCATCCACATAATTATACTATAAAATATTAGGCCTTATAATTGGCAACTGTACTGTGCGTTCTCTTGCAAAATTATTTCACGGCTGTGAAGGCAAAATATTGTAACCAAAAAAAAATAAAATGCGGAGGGGGGCTAGCGGAATAGGACGTGGACGAGGACGGGGGCGCGGAAATGCTGTTGGGGGCCATAGTTGCTGGTTGAATTATCTGAGGTAAATGATTCTCCTTTAGACGACGCTTTCCCTTTGCATCGTTCTGCGATTAAACCATAAATAACTCTCTGCATATTTATACCAAATGCACCCAGTACGAAAAAAGTCATAGAAAGTTTCCAAACAGAGACTGGAAAACATCAGTAAGTTGAAAAAAACTGTTCGCTAAAAAAAAAAAAAAAGTTAAAAATAAAATTGGCAGTTGATAGTATCGAGCTATTGTCACAGAGAGACGCGATTACAACACCTTCATTTACATTCAGTACATGTCTCAAGGCATTGGGAGAATGAAAACAGGCCACGGCTGGAGTATGAAATGTACCACCGCTTTGTACTGTCCGATACTGACCCGGTCCAGGGTGATGTCCAGCGAGGAAAGCAGTGGAGAGGTGGTGGTCTGCGCAGCACCGAAAAAGGCAGCAAGAGGCAGAGGGATGTCCACAGGCAGAGGCATGTCCACAGGCAGAGGGATGTCCACAGGCAGAGGGATGTCCACAGGCAGAGGGATGTCCACAGGCAGAGGGATGGCCACAGGCAGAGGGATGTCCACAGGCAGAGGGATGTCCACAGGCAGAGGGATGTCCACAGGCAGAGGGATGGCCACAGGCAGAGGGATGGCCACAGGCAGAGGACAGTTCAGACAGAGAAGTGAGGCCACAGCCAGCAGGGCCGAGCGTAACCATCCCGCTCCTATGCGTCCTTAAAGAATCCCTCATCGCAATAAGGGAGAACGCATTGCACACAGAGGAGACGGGGGCAGGAGGAGACGCAACGGAGCTACACAGTCAGACCACACTTTTGTCTGCTTCACGGTGGCAGTTGCAGGAGGAGGAGGATGAGGAGGAGGAGGACGACGTGGAGGTGGCTGTGGAAGAGGAGGAGGATGCTGGCGGCGAGGGTAGCAGTCAGGCTGTGCGCGTCCCATTGGTTCAGCGCGGATGGGGCGGAGAGGAGGCGGAAGAGGAAGAGGAGGAAATGGCAAGTGATCCTTCTGGTGGGGGCAGTGACGTCATACCTATTCAGAGTCTGGCACACATGGCTGACTTCATGCTGGGCTGCTTTTCCCGGGACACACGTGTTGTCCGGATAGTGGAGAACAAACTGTACTGGGTCTTCGCAATCCAAGTTGGACACGTGGCTGGAACTGTCCCTGTACGCCTTGGAGGTGCTTGCCTGCCCTGCCGCCAGCGTGCTATCAGAAAGGGTGTTCCGCGCTGCCGGGGGCATTATCACCGATAAGCGCAGCCGCCTGTCAACCGACAGTGCCGACAGGCTGACGCTAATCAAAATGAACAGCAAGTGGATTGACCCGGACTTTGCTTCTCCAACAGTGGAAAGCAGCCAAAAGTGAAGTGCCATGTGTATGAAGTGCCATTTCCTCCTCCACCTCCTCCTCCTCCTCCTTAACCGCCGTAGAATTGGTCCGTAAATCAGAAAAATTGGGCCTCTTGGGCCTCCACAAAATGTTTAAGAGGTCTCACCTCTTGGGCCTCCACATAATTTTTAAGAGGTCTCCCCTCTTGGGCCTCCACATAATTTTTAATACGTCTCACCTCTTGGGCCTCCACAAAATGTTTAACAGGTCTCACCTCTTGGGCCTCCACAAAATCTTTAACAGGTCTCCCCTCTTGGGCCTCCACATAATTTTTAATACGTCTCACCTCTTGGGCCTCCACAAAATCTTTAACAGGTCTCCCCTCTTGGGCCTCCACATAATTTTTAATACGTCTCACCTCTTGGGCCTCCACAAAATCTTTAACAGGTCTCCCCTCTTGGGCCTCCACATAATTTTTAAAACGTCTCACCTCTTGGGCCTCCACAAAATCTTTAACAGGTCTCACCTCTTGGGCCTCCACATAATTTTTAAGAGGTGTCACCTCTTGGGCCTCCACATAATTTTTATCGGGTCTCCCCTCTTGGGCCTCCACATAATTTTTAATACGTCTCACCTCTTGGGCCTCCACAAAATCTTTAACAGGTCTCCCCTCTTGGGCCTCCACATAATTTTTAATACGTCTCACCTCTTGGGCCTCCACAAAATGTTTAAGAGGTCTCACCTCTTGGGCCTCCACATAATTTTTAAGAGGTCTCACCTCTTGGGCCTCCACAAAATCTTTAACAGGTCTCACCTCTTGGGCCTCCACATAATTTTTAAGAGGTCTCATCTCTTGGGCCTCCACAAAATGTTTAAGAGGTCTCACCTCTTGGGCCTCCACAAAATGTTTAAGAGGTCTCACCTCTTGGGCCTCCACATAATTTTTAAGAGGTCTCACCTCTTGGGCCTCCACATAATTTTTAAGAGGTCTCATCTCTTGGGCCTCCACAAAATGTTTAAGAGGTCTCACCTCTTGGGCCTCCACATAATTTTTAAGAGGTGTCACCTCTTGGGCCTCCACATAATTTTTATCGGTTCTCCCCTCTTGGGCCTCCACATAATTTTTAAGAGGTGTCACCTCTTGGGCCTCCACATAATTTTTATCGGGTCTCCCCTCTTGGGCCTCCACATAATTTTTAATACGTCTCACCTCTTGGGCCTCCACAAAATCTTTAACAGGTCTCCCCTCTTGGGCCTCCACATAATTTTTAATACGTCTCACCTCTTGGGCCTCCACAAAATCTTTAACAGGTCTCCCCTCTTGGGCCTCCACATAATTTTTAATACGTCTCACCTCTTGGGCCTCCACAAAATCTTTAACAGGTCTCCCCTCTTGGGCCTCCACATAATTTTTAATACGTCTCACCTCTTGGGCCTCCACAAAATCTTTAACAGGTCTCCCCTCTTGGGCCTCCACATAATTTTTAAAACGTCTCACCTCTTGGGCCTCCACAAAATCTTTAACAGGTCTCACCTCTTGGGCCTCCACATAATTTTTAAGAGGTGTCACCTCTTGGGCCTCCACATAATTTTTATCGGGTCTCCCCTCTTGGGCCTCCACATAATTTTTAATACGTCTCACCTCTTGGGCCTCCACAAAATCTTTAACAGGTCTCCCCTCTTGGGCCTCCACATAATTTTTAATACGTCTCACCTCTTGGGCCTCCACAAAATGTTTAAGAGGTCTCACCTCTTGGGCCTCCACATAATTTTTAAGAGGTCTCACCTCTTGGGCCTCCACAAAATCTTTAACAGGTCTCACCTCTTGGGCCTCCACATAATTTTTAAGAGGTCTCATCTCTTGGGCCTCCACAAAATGTTTAAGAGGTCTCACCTCTTGGGCCTCCACAAAATGTTTAAGAGGTCTCACCTCTTGGGCCTCCACATAATTTTTAAGAGGTCTCACCTCTTGGGCCTCCACATAATTTTTAATACGTCTCACCTCTTGGGCCTCCACAAAATCTTTAACAGGTCTCCCCTCTTGGGCCTCCACATAATTTTTAATACGTCTCACCTCTTGGGCCTCCACAAAATCTTTAACAGGTCTCCCCTCTTGGGCCTCCACATAATTTTTAATACGTCTCACCTCTTGGGCCTCCACAAAATCTTTAACAGGTCTCCCCTCTTGGGCCTCCACATAATTTTTAATGGGTCTCCCCTCTTGGGCCTCCACATAATTTTTAATACGTCTCACCTCTTGGGCCTCCACAAAATGTTTAACAGGTCTCACCTCTTGGGCCTCCACATAATTTTTAAGAGGTCTCACCTCTTGGGCCTCCACATAATTTTTAAGAGGTGTCACCTCTTGGGCCGCCACAAAATTTTCCATGAGCCTATGACCAGCCCACGGCCTCTTCCTGCCTTTTGCGGTCCTACGCATCCCTCAACATCCCCACTGCTTTACCTGCTAGACATGACACTGGGCCAGGTCGGGTCACTGACATCTCAAGCGCCAACAATTTGGGCATTTTAAGGCTTCTGCATGTGTTTTTGAGTTGTTTTTACATTTTAAAGAAGACATGTCTGACCACATCTCACACACACACACAATGACAATTAGGGGTGGGGTCTATTTGCTTTCCCCCTTGCCTATGCCATCTGTGGTTGTCATAGGCAACGTGATTTTAAGGGGTGCAGAATTTTATCTTCTTTTTTGTCTAGTTTGGCTTGGGGTCCATGGCAATGTTGAGGAAAGAAGGTTTCCTTGTATGGTCTCACTTTACAGAGAGGTTAGATTGTGTTTGGAGTGTATTGTTGAGAGGCTGTGATAGTGGCGTAATAGTGCGACTTGGGCGCGTTATATGCACCCAGACATGCTTCCCCTGCTGTCCCAGTTGCATTCCAGCAGTGTTGGCATCCTTTTCTGAGGTTCCAGGGTGGACTTGGTGACCTCCAAGTGGTCGAATTGAGATTTCCAAGTGGCGAGCATTTTTTTCCCATAGACTTTAATGGGATTCGATATCCGGTCGAATAGTCGAATTTCGCAGTCTATTCGAATCGAATTTCGAACTTTCGAATATTTCACTACTCGCTCATCTCTAATAATTTCAATAAACATTAAATCTTTTTAAAACTTGCAGTACTAGTGATCAAACAGGAGCCATATTTAGTGACATCCACATTCATAATACAAAATTCATATGAATATACACCAATTTACTGTATGATATAATATGCCTTGTAGCACAGAGTAAAATTGAGTGGCTTAAGTCACTAATTAGGATTAGGTTTCTGAGTTAAGAAAAACATCATAGCTTGCTGCGCTACTGTATGCTTTTTCCATAGCTCCCATTTACAGGCTGTTCACTGTTTCCAGCCACTTAGTTTCATCTTGCCTTTGTAATGTTGATACTAGTGGGAAAACTAGTAAAGAAATAAACAAGAAGAATAACATTGAAGCACCAATTAGGACTACTTCTCTAGTGCTACATAGAACAGAAACATTTCATATAAAGTCCCAGAGTCTGATGGGAAACCACAGATAACTCAGTATAGTGTTTAATGTATAATATCTGCAACCATATTAAGTGTGCAGTTCATAGTGATCACTACCAGAGGGGTAGCTCTGGACAATGCTTCTTGGTCAGGATGGAAAATTGCACTAGATTAATTGTTCCAGTGTTCATACCTGTGAAGTGTACTGTACAGATATTTTTTAGAATTTTGGCAAAAAAGTATCACAGTGGTAGCATCTATAAATATTCAGTGCCTTTCAGATTTAGGTCAATAAGGTATACACTTCTAACAGTGGATTTACAGTGATTGTTATTGTGATCCTTAGTGAAACTAATACTAATTTCCCATGAAAAACAGGCATTTAAGGTACGGCTACACTGAGACACTGGTTGCATGACATTTGTCTCGGCTAGCATAGCAGAGTAGTGGTGATCCCATAGAAGTAAAGTTCTGGTGACAAGTGGGGGGCGGCAGCGACATGGGCAGCAGGAGTAGAGATGAGCGCTTCCATTGTGGAATCGTTCATCTCTATATTCATCTATATCGCTGTCCTTAGGACAGCAATATACTGTAGATGAATGGTGCGGCAAGGCAAGGGAGAAGCGTCTCCCTTCCCCGTTCATTTGATAGGCTGTAGGCCTAGTGCCTGTAGCCTGTCAAAGGCCGGTGCAGGCAGCGTGATGATGTCATCGTGCCCACTGAGTCTTACAGCACCAGACATAGACTGGAAGAGGCCTGCATTGCATCGCTGAAAACCTCATGGAGGTAAGTATATGTGTTTATTTTTTTATATAGCACAATGCAGGAGAGGAACGCTATGGAAGCATCTAGGGGCACTTCTTATTGGCACATTATAGATTATAGAGAAAGAAGTATTTTATATGGGGAAGGGGAAGAGGAGCACTATGGGGCATCTATTGGGGGCACTAAAAGGGTATTTTATACTGGCGTATTATGGGGGGCACTATGAGGGCATCTACTGGTGGCTCTGTATAGGGCATTTTATACTGGGACACATAATGGGGGCTCTATGAGGAAGGGGGCAGAGGAGCACTATGGTGGCACTAAGAAGGGGTATTTTATACTAGTAAATTATGGGGGTGGCACTATGAGGAAGGGGGGAAAGGAGCACTATGGGGGCATTTAATGGGGGTACTATATAGGGGAATTTTATACTGGCACATTATGGAGACACTATGGGTAAGAGGGGAGAGGAGCACTATGGGGAAATTGACTTGGGGGCATTATAATGGGGGTATTTTATACTTGCAAACATTATGGGCACTATGCGGACATTAGCTGAACTGGAGGCAATAAAAGACGGTAATTTTGTACTGGAACACTGAACAAGAGCATTTTTGTACTAGTGCTCGTTATTATCGGACATTTTTTGGCACTGGCCCACACTGTAAGGGGGCATTTTTTTGTACTGATGCTCATTTTAAGGGGGCATTTTTCTACTGTCACATTATAAGGAGAGTTGTTACTACTGGGGGGGGCATTATGGTGGGCTTTATTACTACTTGGGGACTATGGGGAACATGATTTCTAGTATAAGCACAGGGAGTATTATTACTTCTTGGTCACAGTGGGGACATTAGTACTGTTGGGGGCACTATTACTACCAAGTGCGCTGTGACAGAGAATTATTAGGTGAGACTTTGGGGAGCAATATTACAGTGTGTGCACCCTGGTACAGTATCAGCTTAGCACAGTCATTTTTTGGGGACATTATGTTTACACTATTGGTATCAGGGACACTATTTGCTGGGTGTAGTTATTTTAGGACACTGCAGTCCAATAATTATTGAAGGGAATTAGGGGGACTGTTTCTTCAGTATAGTATTGGGGAGTACAACATGAGCAGTATTTGAGGTGGTAGGATGATTTGTCCAGAATGTGGGAGGATGATGGGGAAATAGGAAACTAAGATATTTTTTGTCAAACTGCAGAGATGAGAGATGGCTGAAAAATCATCATTGTGGTCTGGTCTGAATGGAGACCCTGTATGTTGTAATGATATATGTAATATTAGGAGGGAAGGGGTTAGGCTGAAAATTTAGCATGGGGTGGGGAAGGAGCGAAGTTTTAATTTTCGCCTCAGGCTAGGTGCATCCTTGATAGAAGTGAATGGGACCACTGTTCAAGTCTCAAAAAATCCAGCACTCTATCCTGGCCATGACATGTCTCGTGACCAGTGTCACGTGTAGCCATATCCCTAGTCTCTGTAGCCAATTTTAGGAAATGTTATACTGCTTTTACAGTAGAGGCACATTGGTAAAACTTCCAAATTGTCAAATGAGAAAATTGTCTTTCCTGCATGTGTAACTTATACTTGAGGGGGTTGTACGACAAAAGATATTAATCATCTATACTAGGGATCAGCAATCTCTGTCACTCCAGCTATTCTGAAACTACAACCCCCAGAATCCTCATTTCACATCTAGGGTAGTTACAAGAATAGCTGAGTGAGTGTGCATGCTGGGAGTTGTAGTTTTACAGCAGCTGGAGTGCTGAAGATTGCTGATCTATGATCTATACAAAGGATAGATGATAATTGTCTTATTGCCAGTCGCCGCACAGCTGTGACCACAATGATCACTAGTAACCCAGTTATCCCAGGGTTTGAGTATTTCTGTCTACGCCATTGACATTGAAAAGCATAAATGACGACTACTCCATTTAAACTTCTCATCACCTGTTGTAGTATTTGTGGAGTTTACAGCAGTGTGATCTTTTAATGCCCAAACATTTATCACCCGTCCTGTGAACTGATAATAAATGTCCTTTCTGGGCCAAAACTCTTTTAAGAGCTTTTTAGAGAAGGGGTAGTTTTGATAACTGAATCCCTTTAAATTTTCCAACTTGCAAATGGATATGGTTGGCCAGTGTATGGCAGGATTTTGTAGCTCAATAGCATTAACAAGTGCAGTATACGTGTTTTGTACATTTTTTTACATGGTTGTCTATGGCAAATATTAAAAAAAAAACTTTTGGGCATGCAGTTGCATAAAACTGGGGTCCATTACAAGTAGTTTTCCTGAACATGAGTACCAAATGTATTATGAATTTAGCCTACAGAAATCTGAAAGTTGACTCAAAATTAGTGTTTATGTCTATATTAAAGATTGTGTAGTTAAAGGTTTTAATTTCTAAAAGATGAAGTATGACAATAGCCAGACCTTGTTGTCTTTGTTCGGGGAACAGTTTTCATTTTGTAACCTGCTATTTAGCAAGTGAATTCATTGTCAGTCATTCCCTATTTATCAATAATATGAGGTTCCACAAAGAGCCTGCACCTGTCAAGGCTTTTATTTTGTTTAGCTTGGATCCCATATAACTTTTAAATTAGATTTTAGAAGAAACAAGATTTTATATGTAAAATAATGTTCCACTTTTTAGTGCTTTCACCAATACATAAGAGGCTCTTTTCAGCTTTACCTGCTGTTATGCAGTAATTGATGACAAGATAAGGATAGATATAAAAGCACAATTGTAAGCAGCGATGCCTAACATAATGTGATAAATTCCAGCACTGTAATAAGATTGCTGGTACTTTTCAGCAGTCTTCGAAAAGATGAAAAATAACATTATATTTAAATGCTGATTTTGACTTTTTGTCTCTGACAGGGCAATCTGTAAAATATGCATTCTGGTCATTTCAATGGAAATACAATGTATCTATAATTTTTTTAAATGCAAGTCTGAGGGAGTGCAAAGTTTAATACTCAGGCTGGATTCACACATTCAGTTTTGGTGCAGGTTTTGATTACAGTACAGTATACCTCCAGTTATAAAATAAAATAAAAAAAACATATTCTGCATTATTTACAATAAGTTTTTACATTGAAATGCAGAGTCCTCCTACAGAGTCCTCCTGCTTTCTGAGTTACAGCATCACAGACCTCTTTGTTACACGTTAAAAATAAAGCTGCAGCAGCACACCAGGACCCTAGAGAATCATAGCCAGCAAAGTTAAAGGGCTTATCTGGGTTATTAAAATTGCTTGCTACTGCTTAGAATAGGTGATAAATTTTACATTTGTGGTGGCGGGCAGCTTTCTTTACTCCACTGATCACTGTTTAAAGGGCCATGGTACTGCAGGTAGGGTCATTTCTTCCTCATTGTTTACCAGGTCCAGCGAATGTGCCTGTGGTTACAATTCAGTTCAGCTTTGTTTCGTTTGATTAAATGGGACAGAGTTGTATTACCAGGCACTGCCTCTACTAAAAGTACAGATCTTTGCCTGGTACATTCTTAAAGGGGTTATTCAACTCCTATAATGCCCTCCAGAATGCCCAGGCCCCTCACGCAGGTTATACTTACCCCACTCCCCAGCACTCACATCGCTCCTGGTGCCTGCATGGCTGCCACTGCATCTCCGTAGGGGTGGGGTTTTTGGCTGGTCTAGCCAATAGCAGGCTGTGACGGGAATGAGCCTCCTTAGTGTCACCCGCGATGCTAGACAGGCTTGTTAACGTCCCAGCCTGTTATTGGTTAGACCAGCCCAGACCTGCACTGGAGCTCTGCCTATTGTATCTACCAGGTTATCTAACGTTCTACAAGTGGTAACTACTGGGATTGGTGAATTTCTGGCTTTAGTGAAGTTGTGAACCCAGGAATTGTTTATATATTAGTGAGAAATCTTGTTTCTGCTGCATGTTTCTTCTTCTTCTTCTTCTTCTTCTTCTTCTTCTTCTTATTATTATTATTATTATTATTTTAGTAAATTATTGTAGTGGAAGGAAAATAATGATAGAAGACATGTTTTTTCCTTTATATCTTCACATCCTCTTGCATACACTCTTAACATTAGCTACAAAAAATGGACCAAATCCTGCATGTGGTAATCAGGCTTTATGGTGGTAACCCTTCCCTTAAATCAGAAATGTATAGTTATTCCCTTTACCAGAAGCATTTTCCATTATTTATTGCCTTATTAAATGCCTTGATCATACATGACCAATGTACTGTATTTCCGTTTTTTTTTTTTTACAAGTCTGTGCTATACTTTCTCTCCATATATTCTAAAATGGCATCATGTGGCTCTGTAGTCATGTCTTCTTTAGATTGTCAAATGTATATCATAGTATGACTGTATTTTGTCTTCTATAACAAGAAAAAGTCATTTACCTGACACATTGCCTTTTCCAGGTAATTACTTCATCAAAGTCCCTGTGCATCATAACCTTGTACTTGACTAAATGCAAAAGGATATTGAACAAGATGCATTCCCCATACCCCTTGGTATTTCATGGATGATATTGATTAGTTCACTTTCTAGCATCTAGATGCAAACATTTATTCAAGGAGTATAAAAGACAACTGGGTTTAAGTCCTAAGGGCCTTGATTAAAACAAAGTTAATGACAAAGGCAAGTACATAGTGGTCCTTGTAAAAATAATTCAAGGGCTTTGTATAAAAAGATTAGATGTCTAGAGCTACATTCATTTTTTGGTGTGCCAAGAATGTAAAACGTATTCAACAATTATAATACTCGAAGTAAGAAAACTTTTCACTGTGTCAGAATCAAAACAGTTCTGAAAGAAGGTAAAAATTGTCACAATGCATATAAATATATAGATAATCACATCTGCATCTTTAAAGTATTAGACAAAACTCCTGTACTCCAGAGAATGCTTCAGACAATACTTTTATTTTTCACATGTGGATTCTAGTACAGCATTTTCTTAATGAACGTTTTCTGCAATAGCCTTCATCAGTTAGCTGTAGTAATAAATAGTGATAAGCGAGCATGCTCGGCCGAATACTGTATTTGGTCAAGCATGGCGGCGCTCGGGACCACGCAGTGTTCGGCCGAACACCGCGTGTGCTCGAGCGCCATGCTCGAGTCCCCTCCCCGCATGTTTCTTGGCTGCTACGCAGCTAATCAGCGTGCGGGGGGGGTACTGACATTCACTGTAATGCCGCAGCCATCTTGGCTACTGGCATTACAGTGATTGGCTGCCCGGGTACGCGTCATTGGGTGCTATATAGCACCCGGTGACATGTGACCAGCTCAGACCGAGTCAGGGAGAGCTGCTGCAAGGAGCGACAGATAGTGTAGGGAGAGAAATTGGCTAGGCAGGGCTAGTATTTCTATGGAAAAGACCCAAAAGCCCTTTTAAGGGCTATTGTGTTATATAGCTACAATATATTTATTTTTTTTGGGGGGGGGGGAAATTGTGCAAGGTGGCCTGACCTTAATGCCACCTGCACAGCTTCTACATTCTAATACTTTCTATATCCCATATACCTGACATCCATTGTAATTTTTTCTGCCGATATTCAAGGCCACAGTACCTCAGCTGCGACTGCTGTATAACATTTGTGCAAGGAGGCACAAATACTGTAGGGAGAGAAATTGGCTAGGCAGGGCTAGTTGTTCTGTTAAAAAGAAACAAAAGTCTATTGTTATATCTGGCTGCAATTTATATTTTTACTGTGGGGAAAAAACATACGGTGTCTATTATTTCTGCCGTTAATCAAGGCAACATTACCTGCGCTGCGTCTGCTGTATAAAGTTTGCGCAAGCAGGGACAGATAGTGTAGGGATAGAAATTGGCTAGGCAGGGCTAGTTGTTCTGTTAAAAAGCCCTTTTAAGGGATATTATATCTGGCTGCAATATATTATTTTTGTGGTGGGTTAAAAATTGCGCAAGGTTGCCTGACCTTAACACCACCTTTGCAGCATCTGCTGTGTATCCCAAATACCTGAAATCCGGTGTATTTTTTTCTGCCGCTATTCAAGGCGACATTACTAATGTCGCCATGATTAGCGGCAGTGAAAAATGCAATAAATGTCAGGTATATAGGAGAAACAAACATTGAACTGCACATGTAATGTCACCTTGATTAGCGGCAGAAAAAAACGCAACAAATGTCAGGTATATAGGAGAAACAAACATTGTACTGAACATGTAATGTCGCCGTAATTAGCAGCAGAAAAAAAAAACGCAATAAATGGCAGGTATATAGGAGAAACAAACATTGTAGTGCACATGTAATGTTGCTGTGATTGGCAGCAGAAAAAAACGCAATAAATGTCAGGTATATAGGAGAAACAAACATTGTACTGCAAATGTAATGTCGCAGTGATTAGCGGCAGAGTAAAATGCAACAAATGTCAGGTATATAGGAGAAACAAACATTGTACTGCACATGTAATGTCGCCGTGATTAGCGGCAGAAAAGAACGCAACATATGTCAGGTATATAGGAGAAACAAACATTGTACTGCACATGTAATGTCGCCGTGATTAGCGGCAGAAAAAACGCAACAAATGTCAGGTATATAGGAGAAACAAACATTGTACTGCACATGTAATGTCGCCGTGTTTAGCGGCAGAAAAAAACGCAATAAATGTCAGGTATATAGGAGAAACAAACATTGTACTGCACATGTAATGTCGCCGTGATTAGCGGCAGAAAAAAATGCAACAAATGTCAGGTATATAGGAAAAACAGACATTGTACTGCGCATGTAATGTCGCCGCGATTAGCAGCAGAAAAAAAACGCAACAAATGTCAGGTATATAGGAGAAACAAACATTGTACTGCACATGTAATGTCGCCGTGATTAGCGTCAGAAAAAAACGCAATAAATGTGAGGTATATAGGAGAAACAAACATTGTACTGCACACACTGCGCAGCTGGTGTTAAGATTAGGCAAATTTTGACCATAAGGAATAAAAATATTGCAGCCAGATATAACAATAGTCCTTAAAAGGACTTTTGGGTCTTTTCAACACAACAACTAACCCTGCCTAGCCAAATCCTAATCATACACTATCTGTGCCTCCTTGCGCAAACGTTATACATTATATGAATAATGGCACACAATATTTGTAAATATTTCTGACATTCGGTGAAATTTTTCTGCTCATACACTAAAAAAAATCTGCGCAATTGTACTTGCATATATACCATTTCATTTGTGCAAGGCGAGCAGTAAGGGACAGGGAAGTGGTCCACTAAAGTGGTCCTCTGAAGAGAGTGGGGGAACACTAATATGTAGTATGGAGTGCAAACCCTAGTCCAAACAACAATATGAACATTAAAGCATGGCCAAAGGGCCAAAAAGTGAACCAATACACAATGCACATCCAGATATAAAATAAATATAGCAAATTTTATTAGACAAACATAACACAGAAGTAAAAAATTGTATACAATTGACATGTGCTGGTGCAGTATCACCAGCACACAGGCCAAAACCACAAAGGTCACAAAGTTAGACCAAACAAGTAAAGATCCAGGCTGCATGAAAAAACAAATAATACAAAAACCAGGTATCAAAAAACTGTGACCATAAGGCCCCATTCACACAACCGTATATATGTGCGGGTCCGCATTATTGCGGACCCGAAAATATACGTGGGCCGCCCGGCATGTGTTCCTCAGCGCTCGGAACACACGCCGGGCGGCCACATTGAAAATGCCTATACTTGTCCGTGCGTACAGACAAGTATAGGACATGCTTCAAATGAGCCGCAGCACGGAGCAATTTTGCGGATAGATACGGCCCCATTCAATACGGTCGTGTGAATGGGGACTAAAGAAAACGTATATATCCTTAAAAGATACACGATACCTAATCCCAATGTGTGAAGCAATGCAAGATGTCCTGGATCAGTGTGGCATGCCTGTGTGAATAGCATTTTCTTTATGGTCACAGTTTTTTGATACCTGGTTTTTGTATTTATATGTTTTTTCATGCAGCCTGGATCTTTATTTGTTTGGTCTAACTTTGTGACCTTATATGCTATATTTATTTTATATCTGGATGTGCATTGTGTATTGGTTCACTTTTTGGCCCTTTGGCCATGCTTTAAGGGACAGGGAAGTGGGCATGCTGCTGATGGTGCACGTAGAGGCCATGGCTCTGGGTGCGGTGAAACAGTGTTTGCTGGCAGAGCACAAGAAACAAAGTCATCCAAAACTCCTAGCTTCATGTTCCAGTTTGCAGGGCGGCACAAGACAGGTTCTTGTTAGGTCAACATGTCAGAAGGAGGACCAGAGTGAGGTTCATTTTTTAGGTTAAAAAATTAGGGGTCATGGCCTGCTGGTCAACCTCTTAAATATATAACCCCTTAAAGCGACAGCCAGTTTGGACCAAATGCCGGAGCCCCATTTTTCAAATCTGACATATGTCACTTTATGTAGTAATAACTTTGGAACGCTTTTACTTATCCAAGCCATTCTGAGATTGTTTTCTCGTGACACATTGTACTTCATGATAGTGGTAAATTTGAGTCGATATATTTCTCTTCTTTTAAGACAGATAGTAATCGCTCATAAAAAAGTTAGCAGTCATTATTCCCCATATGTCTACTTTATGTAGGCATCATTTTGTAAATGTCATTTTAATTTTTTAGGACGTTAGAAGGCTTAGAAGTTTAGAAGACTTTTTTTCAAATTTTCAACAAAATTTCCAAAATTTTAAGCATCAGTTCAGATGTAAAGTGATTTTGAGGAGTTTACATAATGGAAACCACCCATAAATGACCCCATTTTAGAAACTACACCCCTCAAATTATTCAAAACTGATGTTACAAACTTTGTTAACCCTTTAGGTGTTCCACAAGAATTAAAGGAAAATGGAGACGGAATTTCAAAATTTTATTTTTTTAGCAGATTTTTCATGTTAAGCACTTTTTTCTTGCAACACAGCAAGGGTTAACAGCAAACTAAGCCTCGATATACATTACTCTGATACTGCAGTTGACAAAAATACCCCATGTGTGGTGGTAAACTGCTCTATGGGTTTGTGGCAGTGGTCAGAAGGAAAGGAGAGCCATATAGATTTTGGAGATAGATTTTGCTAGAATGGTTTTTAGGCACCATTTTGTAATTGAGAGACCCTGACGTACCCCTACAGTGGAAACCCTCAAAAAGTGACCCCATTTTGGAAACTACACCCTTCAAAGAATATATTAACCACTGCCCATCCGGGCCATTTACCCCCTTCCTGACCATGCCTAATTTTGCAAATCTGACATGTGTCATTTCATGTGGTAATAACTTTGGAACGCTTTTACTTATCCAAGCCATTCATAGATTGTTTTCTTGTGACACATTGTACTTTGTGTTAATAGTAAATTTGAGTCATTATATTTTACCTTTATTTATAAAAAATCCAAAATTTACTGAAAATTGTGAAAAATTGTGAAAAAAATCGCAATTTTTTAATATTATTTTCTCTGCTTTTAAGTTGCATAGGGATATCTAATAAAATTGTTATTAATGAACATTCACCACATGTCCACTTTATGTTGGCATAATTTTGGAAATGTAATTTTATTTTTTGAGGGCGTTAGAAGGCTTCGAATTTTAGATGTAATTTTTAAGATTTTCTTGAAAATTTCCAATAGTTAATTTTAAAGGACCTTTGCAGTTCTAAAGTGACTTTGAGGGGCTTAAATAATAGAAACCTCCCATAAATGAACATATTTTAGAAACTACAGCCCCCAATGTAATCCAAACTGATTTTTACAAAGTTTGCTAACCCTTTAGATTTCCCACAAGAATTAAAACAGAAGGAAGGTGAAATTTAAAAATATATTTTTTTTTGCAGATTTTCAATTTTTAATTCATTTTTCCTATAAGATAGCAAGGGTAAACCACAAATCAAACCTGAATATTTATTTTCCTCATTCTGAAGTTTGCAGAAACACCCCATATGTGGTTGTAAACTGCTTTGTGACCGGCAGTAATGAGAGGGAGATAGTACAAGCATTTGTGATGGCTTTGACAGCTTGTCAGAGTTATCAAAAGCCTGGAGGCCAGGAAAAAAGGTCTCAGGTTAAAGCTCCATGTTCTTGGCTGTCAGGAGGAGGCTGAGTCATGCAGCTTCTATGTACAGGTGCTGCACACAGGGGGCAAAGCTCAAGGACGTTTTAAAACGTCCTGTCACCATCCAGCAGGATTCTGATATGGCTGCTACTAGGAGAACTACGGTACCTGGTGCAGCTAGTCAGGTGAATAAGGTTCCAGGTTCTGTGATTAATCTGGACTTGGCTGCTGGAGCTCCTGGGATAGGTTCTGAAGCCTGTCAGTCATGGGCTTCTCGTCTCAGGGTCCGGTCGCAGGCCTTAAGCAGCTGAGAGCAGCTCAGATCTTTGCTAGTGGTTGTTTGTCTGTTTGCAGCATCACACGAGCTTCGTTTGGATTTGTATTTGTACTTGGATTTTCGGACTGTGACCTCGACTTTGATTTTTGGATTCTCCTTCGGCTTTTGACGTGATATCTTGTTACTGACCTGGACCGCTTGACCTGTTTTTGCCTGATGATTTTTGTGTACCTTTGTGTTGTTTGCAGCTCGTCTGTCTCGTTTGTCCCCAGTGTTTGACTGGGTTCACCTTCGATTCATTCCCTGCTTATCACTTAGGTTTTGTTTTTTGTTAGTTTACTGCCTTTTTCTGTCATATCTGTTTTTCCCTTCCTCGTCTTATTCTGTGCACTGAGATAGGAAGGGACCGGCTCCTAGTTGTCGATTCACGAATTTAGCGTGTTTAGACAAAAGGCAGGGACAGAGGTGGGTTCAAGCTCAGGGTTCTCACTCATCTTTCCCTGTCCTGACACGTCCATTCAGAGATAGAGATCCACTACCAGGACGTTTATAGTCAATGGGCAGACTGGAAGTGGTTAAGGGGGGTACTGACCACTTTGACCCCCTAAGCGTTTTATGGAATTTGGAAACACTTGGCTGTGAAAATAAAAAGTTTCATTTCTTCAAATAAAATGTTGCTTTAGCCCCAAATTTGTTTTCATTTTCACAAGGGCTAACAGGAGAAAAGCACCCCATAATTTGTTACCCATTTTCTCCTGAATACGGAAACACCCCATATGTGGTGGTAAACTGCTGTGGGGGCACATGGCAGGACTCAGAACAGAGGGAGCGCCATATGGATTTGCAGACCAGATTTTGATGGATTGGTTTGTGGGAGCCATTGATTTTTATTTTTTTGAGTTATTGTCTTATGTGGGGGATCATTTTTTGCGGGATGAAGTGACGTTAAAATTGGTACCATGTTGGGGTACATAAGACTTTTTGATCATTTGGTATTACACTTTTTGTGAGTCAAGGTGAAAAAAATAGCTGTTTTGACATTGTTTTTTTTATTTTTTTATTTTTTACATCGTTCACCTAAGGGGAAATATAATGTCATATTTTTATAGAGCAGGTTGTTACAGATGTGGCGATACCCAATATGTGTATCATTTTTATTTTTGTTAAGTTTTACACATTAGATGCATTTTTGAACATGATAAAATCTTTTTTTTGTTTTGCCATTTTCTGAGAGCCATATTTTTTTTATTTTTAGGGCGATTGTCTTAGGTAGGGTCTCATTTTTTGCGGGACGAGATGATGGTTTGATTGGTACCCATTTTGGGTAAATACGCTTTTCTGATTGCCTGCTTTTTGTGAGGTAAGGTGACAAAAACTGGCTGTTTTGGCATAGTTTTTTATTTTTATTTTTTTACAGCTTTCGGCTGAGGGGGAATATAATGTGATATTTTTATAGAGCCGGTTGAAACGGACGCGGCGATACTCAATATGTGTACTTTTCTTTTTTCCCTTTTTTTTTTGTTTTACTATTTTTTTACTTCATTTAGGGAAAAGGGCGCTTTTTTTACTTGAAACTTTTTTTTTAAACTTTCTTTTTTTATCCTTTTTTTTTTAAACTTTTTTTTTTATTTATCAAGACCCATTTGGATCTTGAAGATCCAGTGGGCCTGATGGCTATACAGTGCATTGCAATAGTCATCTATTGCAATGCACTGTATCAGTGCTAGACTAAGGCTGATCAGACCCTGTGAGTCTAATCAGCCTTAGGTACATGGCAGCCAGGATGCTTTTGTAAAGCGTCCAGTTGCCATGGTAACCATCAGGCCACTGCCATTGCAGCAGCGGCGGTCCGATGGCAGACAGAGGGAGCTCCCTCCCTCTCAACCCCATGGATGCCACGAGTGGCTACCGACCGCGACATCTATGGGGTTAAACAGCTGAAATCGGTGCCAGCACCAATTTTGGCCATAGCAGAAGAGTGTGAGCTATAATTACAGCTCACACTCTCTGCTGATGGCAGCGGCTGAGCGATCCTCAGCCGCTGCCATCATAACAAGCAGGAGGATTGCAGGGGGCAGGAGACAATGGGGGATGCCGGGGGCCACTATAACGGGGGGGGGGGGGGGAATACATTGATATGGGACGCAAGGGGGATCTTGCCTGATTTCAGGCTGCGATCTCCAGAGTGGAGATCGCAGCCTGAAACCGGCATTTTAGCACTGTGGCGCTCCCATTGGTTAGTCTGCAGAGACTAACCAATCGGAGCACTTGCCGGCAAGGGACTACTTTGATTGGTCCCTTGCCGGCTGCCCCGGTGTCTCTGCTCTCGGGGAGAGCGGAGATTCCGGGGCTGTTACACTTTATAGTGTCACAGCCCCGGAAAGCAGTTTGGACATCACTGTACGTCCAAATGCAGTAAATTACTTGCAATTTAGACGTAGAGTAACATTCAAATGCGCGAAGGGGTTAAAGGCGAGGGAAGCCTAATAAGCATTTTGATATGATGGAGGAAAAGTGGGAAGAGGACGAGAAAAGGAAGAGGAAGGGGTGCATGGGAATACAGTGTATTCAATACACCCTAAAAGCCAAATTTAAAGTTCCTTTATGTTCAGCCGATTTCCTCCGGTGGGGTAGAGAAGTCAGGGGCAATCCAGGCCTTGTTCATTTTGATAAGCGTCAACCTGTCAGCATTGTCAGTTGACAGGTGGATGCGCTTATAAGTAATTATGTTCCCAGTGGCACTAAATACCCGCTCAGACAGAACACTGGCAGAAGGGCAGGCCAGCACCTCCAAGGCGTAGAGCGCCAGTTTGTGCCACATGTCCAGCTTAGACACCCAATAATTATAAGGCACAGAGGGATCGCTGAGGACGTTGACACGGTCAGCTAGGTACTCCTTTACCATTTTCAAAAACTTTCCCTCCTTGTGACACTAGGCCGCTTATCAGAACCTTTTCCACATGCAGAGCCGCCCAACTTTATTGTGAGCAACTGGAAAGGCGCCGACCGTGTTTCAGCTGGTATTCCACTACTGGTCTCTGATGCTCACAAAGCCTGCCCAACATGTGGAAGGTGGAGTTCCAGCACGTGCTCAGGTTGCACAGCAGTCGGTGAGCTGGCTAGTGTAAGCGCTGCTGCAGCATTGCCAGACCAGCGGAAGCTGTAGGTGACTTTTGGAAATGGGCATACAGGTGGCGCACCTTCACCAGCAACTCAGGCAAATTGGGGAAGTTTTGAGAAACCACTGAACCACTAAGTTGAAGCAGTTGTTTGGCCTGAGGGAGGCTCCTGTTCGTCCTTCCTGTTGGAGGAACAGGTAGACTCATTCCTGTCATTAGTTCCAGGGTTCTAAAGGGTCAGCTTGGTTTAGGTTCCTGTATATGAATTCGCCTACCTTTGAGGCCTGTTCATACTGGTAGTCAGTCAGGATTAGAGTTATGGTTTCCTTTAGGAGGTGTCCATCTTCCTTCCTTAGTTTTCATGCCTAATCTTCTTTCTCTCCTACGCTCTGTGTGGTTTTCCCCCCTCTCACCTGAGCGTGACAGTATGTGTGTGAGCTTGCCGAGCTCCGAAGCCGCCACCAAGTTGCGGCTGTTATCAGACACAACCACGCCTGGTTGTAGGTTGAGTGGCGAGAGCCACAGCTCAGCCTGGTCCCTTATACCCTGCCAAAGCTCTGTGGCGGTGTGTTGTTTGTCACCTAAGCAGATAAGTTTCAGCACAGCCTGTTGCCGCTTCCCCACTGCTGTGCTACACTGCTTCCAGCTACTGACTGATGGCTGACTGGTGCTGCAAGATGAGAATTCCTAGGTGGAAGTGGAGGAGAAGGAGGGGTTGCAGCCTCTAATGTAGGTGGTGGTGGAAATTCTGATGGAAGTAGGGCCCGCAATCCTTTGTGTCGGTAGCACCTGTGCCATCCCAGTGTACGACTCGCTCCCAGCCTCCACAACGTTCACCCAGTGTGCCATCAGGGAAATGTAGTGTCCCTGGCAAAAAGCACTTGTCCATGTGTCAGTCGTTAAGTGGACCTTCCCAGTAACTGCATTGGTCAGGGCACGGGTTATGTTTCGGGACACATGCTGGTGTAAGGCGGTGACGGCACACTGGCAAAAATAGTGGTGGCTAGCTGTCCCGCGTTAGGCAGTCCCCAGCCGCCACTATTTTTCCCGGTGTGCCATCCCCGCCTTACACCAGCATGTGTCCAGAAACATAACCCGTGCCCTGACCAACGCAGTTACTGGCAAGGTCCACTTAACAACTGACACATGGACAAGCGCTTCTGGCCAGGGACGCTACATTTCCCTGACGGCACACTGGGTGAATTTTGTGGAGGCTGGGAGCGAGACGTACTCTGGGATGGCACAGGTGCTACCCACTCCCAGGAATGCGAGTCCTACTTCAATCCGGATTTCCGCCACCACCTACAGTAGTGGCTGCAACCCCTCCTTCTCTTCCTCCAGCTCCTCCTCCACTTCCCATGCAGAATTGCCATCTTGCAGCACCAGTCAGACTTTTGTCAGTACCTGGAAGCAGTGTAGCACAGCAGTTGGGAAGCGGCAATAGGCCGTGCTGAAGCTTATTTGCCTAGGTGACAAACAGCAAACCGCCGCGGAGCTGTGGCATGGCATAAGGGAAAAGGCTGAGCTGAGGCTCTCACCAGTCAACCTACAGCCAGGCAGGGTTATATCTGATAACGGC
>ONZH01000561.1:0-26249 GCA_900303285.1 Rhinella marina | reverse complement strand
TTTCTGGACCCCCAAATGACCACCCATGACATGTCTATGTGCCAGATCAAGTACTGTTCTTCTGTATGACTTTGGAACAACTAGCTGCTGTATTATGTCTTCCCCTTTTTTATCAACGTGATACAAGAAATCATTTTCCAGAACCATATATGGCCAAGCAAGCCTAGCTCCAGGTTCCACAGGTATCTCATTTACTATTTTTACATTTTCCCTGGCACGGGTAAGCGTAGGATCCCTCATCTGCTCACTTTGGAAGTCATCTTTTCTAAAATCTAGGTCAGGCATAGTGACCCCTTCAGGTTCAGTCTCTGACTGTGGTTCTTCTAGGTCCCCTGCCATTACACAAAATGGGAATGGAATAAGCTGGTCTAATTCTCCTTGTAGGGGAGACTCAAATGGTTCAGGGCTTAAATCCTATGTTGTGAGAATCTCATGGGCACCATCTTTAGTCACCAACTTATTTTCCCACAACTTCCAAAAATGCGAGAAATCCCTTCCTAAAATAACATCATGCACTAGGGCTGGGACTAACCCAACCTTATGAAATACTGACCCATAGGGAGTTGTAATACAAGCAATTGTAGTTTGGTATTCACAGGAATCCCCATGTACACAAGTTACTGTGAAAGTATCAGACTGAGTGTCAGGGGAGGAGACAAGGCTTGATTTTAGAGTCACTACACTCCCTGAGTCTAATAATGCAATCACATCTTTATCATCTACTGTCAATTCACATAGATGCTTTTTAGAGCCGTCAGAACCTGCAGCATTACACACCACATGAGCAAACATAGACATACGTTTTTTAGAAAAGGCAAAAATCACAATGCATAGGTTCAACAGTCACAGGACAGTTTACAGCAATATGCCCCAACTCATGGCACCGGAAACATCTTATGGGAGCTTTGCTCAATCCATAATTGTGCATTTTAAGCTTTCCCACAGTCTCATCATCATCATCATCATTATCACGGAAAGTCTTTCCATTCTTCCCAGCTCCCTTAAAACCCGGAACAGTCTTACCAGAAACTCCTGGAGATTTCGCCGTCCGCGTGGATGGGGGTTGGAGCTGGGTGTTAGATAGCAGATCCTCAGACGCAGAGTATCTCTCCACTAGATCCACAAGCTGGTCTGCTGTTTTTGGGTCGCCATGACTCACCCATCTCCTTAGTGCTGGGGGCAGTGCTCTTAGGTACTTGTCCAGGACAACTCGTTGAACCACATCAGGTGCTGACAAAACTTCGGGTTCCAGCCATTTCCTAGTCAGATGAATGAGGTCAAACATCTGAGAACGTGGCAGTTTGTTTGTTCTGTATGTCCATTGATGAACCCTCTGAGCTCTGACAGCTAGGGTTACACCCAAACGAGCCTGGATCTCTGCTTTGAGTTTATCAAAGTCCTGTGCCTCCTCTGGCTCCAGGTCAAAGTAGGCCTTTTGCGCTTCTCCTGCAAGGAACGGAGCAAGCAAGCCTGCCCATCGGGTTTTTTGGCCAAGCTTCCCGCAATGCAGTCCTCTCAAAAGTGGCAAGGAAGGCTTCCACATCATCCTCCGCAGTCATCTTTTGCAGAAATTGGTTCACATGGATGATTTTCTGCTGTGCCTCTGCTTGCGCCAAAGGCAGGTTTGCTACACGCTGCACCACCTCCTGCAACATCTGGCTATCCCTATTTGTGGCCTCTATTAATGTGGTCAGCTGTACAGACAACAAACGGTTTGCCTCTTGCTGGTTTGCATTTGTCCGCTGTTGCTCTCTGGTAGCTTCCTGCTGAACTGCAGCAGATCGCAGCAAGGCCTGCACAACGTCATCCATTTTACAGACACTTCAACGTGTTGCCCGCATCCTCCACCAATTGTGATATGTGTAGGGATCGCCTTTGCTGGGGTCAAAGGCCACGTGTCTGTTTTCATCAAATTCAGGCCAACAGCAGCAAGTAGGTGCAGTCTGATGCTGGGTCAGGTTTATTGAAAGGGTTGCAAACAAAAATAAACAAAACAGTCACAAAATAAAATCCTTGCCTCTCCGGCACTTACTATATACAGAGAACGTCCCTCACTATCAGCTGGAGAGCTTCTCCCTGCCAGCTTACACAAAACACTGTTTAGCAACCTTTACTCACATGAGTCTCTCACACAGACAGGCTTTCTGTGTCCCCAGGTAGAGAGAGCTAACACACCTCCTAGCTTCTCTTAAATATCCGCCCCTAATTAATTAGTCAGCAGGTGAGAGGCTTGGCTGCTACTTCATATAAGGTAAGGAGTCTGGGCGAAATGTACCTCCCCTCCACTACCAAACCTGAATTGCTGTCACAGTATATAGACGACGTATTTATTGTGTGGAATGGAGACCAGGATCAGTTTAAGCAGTTTGTTGAAATGTTGAATATGAATGACATTGGTCTCTCGTTTACCTTTGAACTGGACTATGATAGGATAACATTTCTAGATGTTTTGGTGACCAAGGAAGGAGAGAAATTAGTGACTACGATTTATCGTAAGCAACAGCTACGAACAGCCTTCTTCACTGGTCAAGTCACCATCCCATAGCCAGAAAAAGGGAATACCGGCCGTCACAGCGCCGGTGCCGCCACCCGTACACAACGGGGGCTGGCCCTGTATATGTTTGTTTGTCTGGGATATTGTGCTGCTCCTGATGAGTCCATATGTTTATGGTGAAACGCGTAGAGCTTAGCACAGTGGTGTGAGTTACCCATGACACGAATGGCGCTCTGATTTGACAAAAGTCACAGCCAGGGGGACTCCTTGCTATTAGGCAGTGTGGGGTGAATGCCCAGAGATTCAGGGCGCACCACCAATTATATGCAACAAGGATTATTCCCCTAGAGCTTTTTGGTCTGGATTGGGTCAGTGAATAGAGCTATATATAGGTGGATGGACAGGGTAGTTACCCTGTAGGCTCTTCACTGGTATATTCCAGTACCTCAAACAATTTTAACCTTATTTAGTAAGTCGTGACATTTCCCAGGATTCCACCATAAAATAAACCGGTGGCTGGGGAATGCACTTCCTATAGGTCAAAACATAGGACCTAGGGCCATTACTTGTTTTCCCCTTATTATTTTTACATGAAATAAATAAAGTTTGAGATTTTACTCTTAATTTAGCGTTCCATAGAGTTCAGTGATTTTTATTCATAAAGGGACGTGAACCATTGGTTATACAATTCCGTGATTTGTTATCAAAACCTATCCGAGTATCACTTTTCGCAAAGGGAGAAGTGTTGTGATAGACTAGTCCATAGTCACTATTCAAGTCCAAGACAGGTCGGAACTTGGCTTGATAGGAGACCAAATGGAATGTATAAATGTGGTAATTGTAGAGCTTGCAGGTTTATTGTTAGAACAAAGAGCAATATTTGTTCGGTCACTGGTCACAATTATCTGATTAGAGATTTCGTAAATTGCCGCACAAAGGGTGTCATATATATATTTGTGATTACGTGGGCAAGACATTTAGGGATCTGAGAAGGCGAGTATTGGAACATGTCAATGATGTGATCAATACGCGTAGTACACCAGTGGCGGATCACATCATTAAAGAACATGGAGGAAAACCTGAGGCTTTAAAATTTACAGTACTGGAGGCCGTTCAGGAATCCCAAAGAAAGGGCAACTGGGACCAACGCATTTTACAAAAAGAATGCGAGTTGATATACCGGTTCAAGTCTCAGTCGCCCTTGGGGCTCAAATGAACGACTGACCTTCTCATGTTTTCTATAAACTCCCCTTGGGTCATAACGATAGACCTTGAATATTTGCACTTTTGGCATTTTTGGTCCTTTCTTGGATATTGTACATACATTCAAGCCTTGTGACCATCCTATACCAGTCAAATACATCGATGTGGGAAGCATCTGTTTGATGGTCAATCATATTTATCTATTTAGTATTTAGATTAAGGGTCTCATCATCCTAAGTTTCCCTTATTTGGTTCTGGTTATGGAGTTTTTTATGGTATATCTAATTGTCTAACTAACTAACTTTCATAATAGGTGTATCTGAGATGTATTACAGCCATAACCAAAGTTATACCGGGCTGTTATTACTCTCTTGTTCGTATGTCCATTTCACAGGCCAGGATAATCTGTTTTACAGATCTAGGTCAAGATGATCGGCTGGACATGCGATCACGTGTTTTGCTATAGCTTGCGTTCCAGTCTGGAACGCATTGCATAGTAACCAATGGGACTGGGCTCACGTGGTGTAGGATGATCAGGTGACCAACCTGACTCCCTTAGCGAGCGCTCTATATTTGAGCGCACACTAATAAAAGCCGGCCAGCTCGAGTTCACGTGGCTAGAAGCAATCACGTGACCGGAAATTATGCCAGCGTTTTGCTGGAACGCTTTCCTGGCGTGCGCTTCATGAACAGGAAGGACTGTATTTAGCGCCACAGTGTCCTGTACTTAAGCAGGAAGGTGCATGATACGGGTCCTCACCTGTGCAACTACTGCATCAGGACATCCTCTTGTGGAAAATAAAGGAACCCATAAGACGGAAGTCAAAACTGAAGCCTTTAATCATAACGGATCTGTCTGGTTTCCGTTATGCAGAACGGGAAAAAAGTCCTGTCGACAGGACTTTGTTTTCCGTCTTGCATAACAGGAACCAGACAAATCCGTTATGCTGCCCATATACTTCTATTATTACGGATCAAAACGGAATGCCTTTTAACCCTTAGGATATCAGCGCCGTACATACAGTACAGACCAAAAGTTGGACACACCTTCTCATTCAAAGACTTTCTGTATTTTCATGACTATGAAAATTGTAGATTCACACTGAAGGCATCAAAACTATGAATTAACACATGTGGAATTATATACTTCACAAAAAAGTGTGAAACAACTGAAAATATGTCTTATATTCTAGGTTCTTCAAAGTAGCCACCTTTTGCTTTGATTACTGCTTTGCACACTCTTGGCATTCTCTTGATGAGCTTCAGAGGTAGTCACCTGAAATGGTATTCCGACAGTCTTGAAGGAGTTCCCAGAGATGCTTAGCACTTGTTGGCCCTTTTTCCTTCACTCTGCGGTCCAGCTCACCCCAAACCATCTCGATTGGGTTCAGGTCTGGTGACTGTGGAGGCCAGGTCATCTGGCGTAGCACCCCATCACTCTCCTTCTTGGTCAAATAGCCCTTACACAGCCTGGAGGTGTGTTTGGGGTCATTGTCCTGTTGATAAATAAATGATAGTCCAACTAAACGCAAACCGGATGGAATAGCATGCCGCTGCAAGATGCTGTGGTAGCCATGCTGGTTCAGTATGCCTTCAATTTTGAATAAATCCCCAACAGTGTCACCAGCAAAGCACCCCCACACCATCACACCTCCTCCTCCATGCGCTGTGTACTCCCGGTCCCTGGGCGAAATCGCATGGCAGGCAGCCTTCTTTTCCTATGGGGACTGGGAGTTTTTTCCGCCCCCCTGCATCCCCGATTGCTGCGATTGGCCAGTTTCTGCAGACCGGCCAATCGCAGCTCCGGATGGCTTTCATCCATTCACGGAGCTGCAGGGGACGCTGTCCGATGGTGATTGGTGCTGAACAGGTCAGCACCAGTCACATCCGAGGTGAAGCAGGGGACACCAGTGTTTGGCGTCCCCTGCCAGCACTGCCATTGGCTGGTACAACGCTCCAGCCAATGCCAGCGCTATAGCAGCACAGGAAAGGGCAGAACCTTCCTTCATGCAGCCATTGTAGCTGGTGACTGCATGCAGAGAGGTTCTGTGCCTCTCTGTGCTGCTTGTTGGCTTGCTGGGACTTGTGGTTCTCCACCACAGCTTTACTACTGTACTGTAATGAAGAAGAAAGATGAAAAGAAGAAGAAAAGAAAAAGAAAAGAAGAAGAAGCAGTTCCAGATCCCTAACCCACCCTCTGTCCCTGTCCTCTCCCGTCCCCCGTCCTTTTTTTTTTACGAACGTCACTTGGTCCGTGCATTTTTTGCTCTTTTTTTTTTAACAATTTTTCAGCTCCGCACCACTTTTTCTGTGTGCGAGCTGTGACCGCCCAGTGCTTTTCAGTGCATACCTGCCTAATCAGCACCTGGAGAAAAGACATTCCTTCCCCCTTTTATTTAGAATTCTATTTCAAAACTATAAACTGCCCCCTTGACTTCAAGCCTGACTGGGAAGTAGCACGGACGGAGGATAAGGGATCGTTTTCAATACTTCTGCCTCCTGTGAATTCACTCAGAAAAACATCATTAGAAACTCGCTCCCGGCTACTTGAAGGTATTGCTGGCGGCGGGAGATGGCTTCTGCAGCTGACAGGTTCCCTTTAACATATCAGTAATAAATCATAGTTTCCCTCTCTTGACTCTTGAAAATAAAGTAGAGAACTGTAAAAAAAAATTTCTTTCTCAGGATGTCTAAAGCCAGGCCGGCACCAACCAGCTGACCATGAGACAACCCCGATGCAGCCTCAGGGGATGGACACAGCATTTCAGGTTGTGTCACTTTCTTAGACCTCTTTCACACGACAGTATTTTTTGCGGGCTTCGATCCGCATTTTTCACATGAAAAATACGGATCCATTCATTTCTATGGGTCCGCAAAAAATACTGACAACACACCGTGTGCTGTCCGCATCCGTATGTCCGTTCCGTAGCCCCGCAAAAAAAAAAAAAATAGAACATGTCCTATTCTTGTCCGTAATACGTTCTATTAGGGGACAGCTGTTCCATTCCGCAAAATACGGAATGCACACGGATGCCATCCGTTTTTTTTTGCGGATCCGCAATTTGCAGACCGCAAAAAACAACGTTCGTGTGAAACTAGCCTTAATCCTGGGTTTCTCTGCTGTATGAGGCAGAAGAGGTTACTTTCTATCTATACCATTTATAGACAGATATTAATGCCTAATATTCACTCATTTATTTTTAGGGATAGAAAAAAACCCCAAAAAACACAATTCCGCATTTTTTTTAAACCCTGTTTCATGTACTGGATTTGCTTCTTTACAGTATATGCTGTTGGTAACAGATTACCAAATATACAGGAGTCATTTTATATCTTATTTTAAATGACATAGATTAAAAAAAAACATTGCTTGATTTTTATTCATTTAAATATTCATTCATTTATCCAGTTATTCATTTATTCATTCATGCTTTTTTATTGGCTTATTCATACATTCACTCAATTATTTAGTTATTCATTAAATATTCATTCAATCACTTACATATTCATCCACTCATTTAGGCTACTTTCACACTTGCGTTGTTAATTCTAGTACTGATCCGGCAGAGGATCTCAATACCGGAATTAAACTGATCCGTTTTGATTTTGTACATCAGGATGCGTCCGTTCCGTTAGGATGCGGTTGTGTGAAATCAAAACAGAAAAAAAAAAACGGTTCTGTCACTAAATATATTGAAAGTCAATGGGTGACGGATCCGTTTTTTTGAGCTCTTAAAAATCAGATCCGTCACCATTGATTTACATTGTTTTCAGTGCAGGATCAGTTTTTTTCCCTGTTTTTATGACTGGACACAAAATCGCAGCTTGTGTCAAAACGGAAAACAGGATGGTGACGGACATCCTGATGCATCCTGAACAGACCTCTTTCCATTCAGAATGCATAAGGACTAAATGGCAACGGTTTTTTTTTTTTTGGTATTGAGATCTTCTCTCGGATCTTAATACCGGAAAATGACAACGCAAGTGTGAAAGTGCTTATTTAGATTATTCATTCATTAATTCATTCGATCAGTCGTTAATTATTCGTTCATTCACACATCTATTTGTTTATTCATCCCTTCACTCATTTATCTATAAAATAGTTTTTTTTAATTTTTTCTTCCCCTAATGGGACTGTTGCTTTCGGATGTCAGATTTCTTCTTACAATATTCTGTCACAGGCAATCTTTTGATATTCTGTTCTGTTTTTTTTCACCCATGTTAGGGCTCGTTCACATCACCGTTATGGATTCCTTCATTGTTTTCCGTTATAACATGGATATAACAGAAAATAACGGAACTCATAAGACGGAAGTCAAAACTAAATCGTTTCATCATAACGGATCCATCTGGTTTCCGTTATGCAGAACGGGAAAAAAGTCCTGTCGACAGGACTGTGTTTTCCGTCTTGCATAACAGGAACCAGACGGATCCGTGATGCTGCCCATGGACTTTTATTATGAGGGATGAAAACGGAATGCCTTTTAAAGGCTTCAGTTTTCAGTTCTGTCTTATGGATTCCGTTATTTTCTGTTACAACCATATTATAACGGAAAACAAAAACGGAATCCATGACGGTGATGTGACCCCGCCCTTACTTTTGCTCTGTCACCTCTATCTCATCTAATAGCTGTGCTAATCACAAATGCATTCGTCGTAACTAGATGTATAGCAAAAATAGCGTGATACAGTGCAAAATCTACGTGCAGTATTCTAGCAGTGATACCTTTTTGCAAGTTTCCAGAGCAGAGGGACATCTCCTTCAGGCGGTATATAAACGTTTGTATCCTCTCTGGATAACGCTCCTCCCTCCGCAATTTGCTGTTATGGACTAGGGTGCGAGAAAGTATCTGAGCGATTTTTGCCTCTTGCTAATAGAGTGGGGCTCCACAGTAGGGGACCCCTGTTATATACAGTGCCTTGCGAAAGTATTCGGCCCCCTGGAACTTTTCAACCTTTTGCCACATTTCAGGCTTCAAACAAAAAGATATAACATTTTACATTTTTGGTGAAGAATCAACAACAAGTGGGTCACAATTGTGAAGTGGAACGAAATTTATTGGATCATTTAAACTTTTTTTGTAATAATAAAACTGAAAAGTGGGGCGTGCAAAATTATTCAGCCCCCTTGCATTAATACTTTGTTGCTCCACCTTTTGCTGCGATTACAGCTGCGGTCTCTTGGGGGATGTCTCTATCAGTTTTGCACATCTAGAGACTGAAATTCTTGTCCATTCTTCCTTGCAAAACAGCTGGAGCTCTTTGAGGTTGGATGCAGAGCGTTTGTGAACAGCAGTTTTCAGCTCTTTCCATATATTCTCAATTGGATTCAGGTCTGGACTGTGACTCGGCCATTCTAAGACCTGGATACGTTTATTTTTGAACCATTCCATTGTAGATTTTGCTTTATGTTTGGGATCATTGTCTTGTTGGAAGATAAATCTCCGTCCTAGTCTCAGGTCTTTTCATCCAGAATGGTCCTGTATTTGGCTCCATCCATCTTCCCATCAATTTTAACCATCTTCCCTGTCCCTGCTGATGAAAAGCAGGCCCAAACCATGATGCTGCCCCCACCATGTCTGACAGTGGGGATGGTGTGTTCAGGGTGATGAGCTGTGTTGCTTTTATGCCAAACATATTGTTTTGCATTGTTTCCAAAAAGTTGGATTTTGGTTTCCTCTGAGCAGAGCCCCTTCTTCCACATGTTTGGTGTGTCTCCCAGGTGGCTTGTGGCAAACTGTAAACAAGACTTTTTATGGATATCTTTGAGAAATGGCTTTCTTCTTGCCACTCTTCCATAAAGGCCAGATTTGTGAAGTGTTAGACTGATTGTTGTCCTATGGACAGACTCTCCCACCTCAGCTGTAGATCTCTGCAGTTCATCCAGAGTGATCATGGGCCTCTTGGCTCCATCTCTGATCAGTCTTCTCCTTGTTTAGAGGGACGGCCGGGTCTTGGTAGATTTGCAGTGGTCTGATACTCCTTCCATTTCAATATGACGCTTGCACAGTGCTCCTTGGGATGTTTAAAGCTTGGGAAATCTTTTGGTATCCAAATCCAGCTTTAAACTTCTGCACAACAGTATCAGGGACCTGCCTGGTGTGTTCCTTGGTCTTCATGATGCAGAACCCTGAGACTATCACAGAGCAGGTGCATTTATACGGAGACTTGATTACACACAGGTGGATTCTATTTCTCTTCATCAGTCATTTAGGACAACATTGGATCATTCAGAGATCCTCAATCAACTTCTGGAGTGAAAGTAAATGGGCCAAATAATTTTGCACGCCTCACTTTTCAGTTTTATTATTACAAAAAAAGTTTAAATGATCCAATAAATTTCGTACCACTTCACAATTGTGACCCACTTGTTGATTCGTCACCAAAAATGTAAAATGTTATATCTTTTTGTTTGAAGCCTGAAATGTGGCAAAAGGTTGAAAAGTTCCAGGGGGCTGAATACTTTTGCAAGGCACTGTACTTCTATTAGTACGGATCAAAACGGAATGCCTTTTAAAGGCTTCAGTTTTGACTTCCGTTATTTTCCGTTATAACCACGTTATAACGGAAAGCAAAAATGGAATCCATAACGGTGATGTGAACCCGCCCTTACTTTTGCTCAGTCACCTCTATCTCATGTTATTACCCATCTCATAGCGGTGCTAATCACAAATGCATTTGTTGTATCTACATGTATAGCAAAAATAGTGTGGTACGGCATACAATCTACGTGCAGTATTCTAGCAGTGATACCTTTTATTAGTTAACCAGAAAAATTAACTTTGCAAGTTTCCAGGACATCAGGGCGCCTCCTTCAGGCGGTATATAAACACTTGTATCTTCTCTGGATAACGTTCCCCCCTACGCAATTTGCTGTTATGGACAAGGGTTCGAGAAAGTATCTGAGAGGCTTTTGGCTCTTGCTAATAGAGGGGGGTCCAGGGTAGGGGTCCCCTATTACATACATATGTCTCATAAGGAAAATGGAAACAGTTTGCTCTTCCTTATGAAATGTTGACACATATATTCCTAAATGTTTTGGACCTCGCTCCTCCCCTGTCCCTTTTACTTTATGGCCTCCTTTGAAGTGACCCCTGGCTCCATATAATGCTATATAATCAGTCCCATCAGCTCTTCTCCTCCACTCACATAGACAATCAGTCTGCACTTCTTTTGTTCCTGGTGTACCTGCTCTATAGATAAAATCTTCAAAGACTTGGCTCCACCCGAATGACCAGATTTTATGGTTGTCAACAGCTTTTGCTTCCTCCTTTAAGATTGTCTTCTCAATGCCAGGGTGTGACCAGCGTTAGGCTACTTTCACACTAGCGTTTTAAAATTCTGGTATTGAGTTCCGTCATAGGGGCTCAATACCGGAATAAAACGCTTCAGTTTTGTCCCCATTCATTGTCAATGGGGACAAAACTGAACTGAAGACAACGGAGGCTCCTGAAAGCATTCCGTTCCGGTCCAGGCATCCGCACCAAGACGGATCCGGAATGACCCACAATGCAAGTCAATGGAGGTGGATCCGTCTGGTGTGACCACAATGGTAACCGGATCCGACCTCTATTGACTTTCAATGGAGTTCATGACAGATCCGGCTACACATACAGACATAGACATACACATAAACATAAACATACACAGACATATACACATACAAATACACATACATACTTACATGCACCCCGGCAGGTCTCCAGAGCGTCGGAGGGACAGGACGGCGCGCACAGTGACGATTCCACCAGGCGCCCAGCAGAGGGCGCTGTGGGGAATAGTCACCTGTGTGAGCCATCCTGTTCCTTCGATGCTCTGAAGACCTGCCGGGGAGCATGTAAGTATGTATGTGTGTTTGTCTGTGTATATGTGTGTGTATGTTTATGTGTATGTATGTACTGTGTGACATGTGTGGGGCCGGAGCGTGATTCCGGCTCCACACATGTCACTGCATCAGGCCTGATCCGGCATCACCCTTCACCTGCCGGATCAGGCCTGCCGCCATGTGAAAGTAGCCGTATGAAAGCTTTCTGTTATTCGTCTTCCTATTATAAAATTGTTCCTGTACGTGCAAACACAATGATCAGATCGAAAGTCAAATTTTCACAGATTCAGGGCTCATGCACACAAATTTATTTTCTTGCCGTGTCCATTCCATTTTTTTGTGGACCAAAGTGGAACCATTCATTTCAATGGGGTCCGCAAAAAAAGATGGAAGTTACTCCATGTGCATTCTGTTTTCGTATGTCCATATTTCCGGGTCCACAAAAAAATAGAACATGTCCTATTATTGTCCGTATAGTTCTTTTCTATTAGGGTCCAGCTATTCCGTCCGCAAAATACGGAATGCCTCACGGACATCATCCGTATTTTTTGCGGACCACAAAATACATACGGTCATGTGCATGAGGCCCTTGGGTGCCCGTTCTGTTTTTTTTTTTTTTGTGGACTGTATGCGGAATCATTCATTTCAATGGGTCCGCAAAAAAAACGGAAGGTACTCCGTGTGCATTCCGTTTCCATATTTCTGTTTTTCCGTTCCGCAAATAAATAGAACATGTCCTATTATTGAACCTGTCAGGCTCAGCAAGTTGTTGGATTGTGAGCAGCATGTTGTAGAGCAGGAGGAGCTGAGCAGATTGATATATAGTTTTGTGGGAAAAGGGTTGGCAGAGCTTGTGATTCATAGAACTAAACCTCTGCTACTTCTGGGTTTAGGAGTCCAGTGAGCGATCATATACTCTCCTCAACATGGAAATTGCAGCACCAAGAAGAAAAGTCGTGGAATTATGGAAATCATGGGATCGATGGACATGCAAATGATAGAAAATGGAAAACAATATATTCAAAGCATTACACTTACATGCCTTGGCTTGCTATCAATAAGGTTATTACTGGTTGCCTGAGGAATGTTCTGCCACTCTGAATATATTTGGGCACGCAAATCATCAAGATCTGCTGCTGGCAGCTACCTTTTCAATTGCCAGTGACGTCCCAGATGTGCCTCAATGGGAGACCAGTCCGGGAGATACTGCAGACAATAGTAGTATGTTTAGGCCAAGCAGGCTGCTCACAGGAGCACAGGCAACACGTGGCCTGGGGTTGTCCTGTTGAAAAAAGGCTCCTGAGACACTTTGGATAAATGGCTTTACTGCTGGTTCCACAACCAAATCAATGTAATGCCGAGCTGTTGTTGTACCTAGAATGAAGACTAGAGGAGTCTGGCTACAGTATATTATGCCACCTCACACCATAATCCCAGGAGTAGGACTGGTGTAACATTCCTTTGTGAAGGTCTCTTCATGACGTTGTGCACATGGTCTCCAGACTAATCTCTGGGTATCATTGCATCCAAGGCAAAGCGCTGAAGAGGATAGACCTCCATTTCAGAACTCCATTGATGTCTTGCTATGTCCCGTGACAGTGGTGTCATGAAGTCAGTAGAAGAACTGTAGCTGGACGTCTGGCCCGTAGGACAAGGTCTTCTGATGGTTTGTGTAGACACTGTTTGTAGCCCCAGATGCTGCAGATTGGAGCAAGGTGCTTGATTGGAACTCGATTGCAATGTGGCAGATCCCTTTATGGTGGAACAGCAACATCAGAACTCAATGTAGATCCCATTTATGAAATTAGAACAGTACTCCCATATTGAGGATCATCTGCCTCTGTGGACAAGGGCTTACATATCATAGACATAGTCCATGTGGCTGCTATGTGGCCTATGGTGGGGTGGCCCAAGCTCGAAGATCAGACTCTCCTGTCCCTGAGATGGTATGATTGTTTGAACCAACACCATGAGACTTCATATTCTCTGTATCCAACCCCTAGACTGTTGAGTTTGATGGGAGTTGTAGTTGCACAATAGCTAAAGAATCACTTGTTGAAGACAACATGTTATTGCAGATCTGACAATTCTGAAGATGGCTCCTACAGATGACAAGAAAAAAGAAGAACCCAAGAGGTGTAGTTTTCCTTCTATTATTATTTATCATAGTGACCTAACCTCTCATGCAAGTATCTGATAAGCGATGTTAACCAGTGACAACCAAAATTACACACCCTACACTCTGCTAGTCAGGAATTCCTCCCGCGGTTATCTCCTCCTCTATGTCCTCGAGGGTTTCCTCACACCTGGTTTACACACTATATATAGTTAGGGCTTCTCCACTACTACTCTGTTGTCTTCAGCCTCCACACACAGAAGCACGATACTATGGCAAGTGTAGCTGCTAAGCTGGCCAAAGATTGGGCCAAAGCCTCAGGGGTTGGGGCCAACGAGAACCCAAGAAAATACTTAAACCAAGACTTTGAGGAACTAAGGGCACAATGCTTGGCCTCCAAGACTTTATTTGAAGACCCCACATTTCCTGCTGCTCAGTCGTCTCTTGGAATCAATGAGCTGGGTCCCAAATCCGAGAAAGTCCAAGGAATTGTCTGGAAAAGACCTTCGGTGAGGAAACGTAGATTAAACTTGTATTACTGATGCTCTTGACATTTTTTATTGTATTATATGGGCTTCTTATTTTGCATTTATTGTATTTGCAAAGTAATTTACCGTTTTGGGAAAAAGCAATCATCTGACTTTGAATGTTCTTCAAGATTGCCTTTACTTTCTGAAAGTCTGAACGAACAAGCGTCCTCGGGCAATCCTAGATAACATCGTTAGGATAAATTCGCACAGTCCATGAAATCCAGGACCGTGCTCCTTCTGAGGGCAGGAGCGCACGGCGTCATTGGTTGCTATGACGCCGCACACTTCCTGAGGCTGCCGCTGTACAATGATACACTCTATATGAGTATGTGCAGTGTATCACTGTACAGTGACAGCCTCAGGAAGCGCACGGCGTCATAGCAACCAATGACGTTGTGCTCTCCTGCCCTCAGAAGGAGTATGGTCCGGGATTTCACGGACCGTCCTGGACCGTGCTCCACGGACATGTGAATTTAGCCTTAAGCTGCATTTACACAAGCCAATAATCGTCAAGATCCAAAACGTTCCTGACAATCTGCCCATGTAAATGTACTGCCGATCATCTAATGAATGAGCGAAACACTTATTCATCGGGTGATCCTATCGTTCATGTAGGCACCACCGATCATAGTTTCTGGGAAGCAGATTGTGTGGTCTAAACAGCCATCTGCTGCTCAGAATCCATGATTCTGTATGAGGACAAGGTGTGGTAATGGCCATCCCTCGTCCTCATACACTGAACGAGCAGCCAACTGTTGGGAAGGAACGGTTCATTCCGACAATTGGCTTCTGCATTGCCCCCTGTAAATCCAGCTTTAGTTCTCCTGGTTCCCTGATCATCCTGTTACCACCTACTATGTACCTTTAGATACTCAGGTCATTACTTTACATACAATACACTATGCACGTACAGCTGTAGTAAGTGTTAAAGGGGTTCTCCGGGCTTTTACTATTGATGACCTTTCCTCAGAATAGGTCATCAATATCAGATCGGCGGGGGTCTGACACCTGGCACCTCCACCGATCAGCTGTATGAAGGGAAGGCCTCGAAGTGCGTGTCGTCTCCCTTCTGTCTTCCTGCCCGCTGCTACTATGCCTTCCCTTCATACAAATGATCGCTGGGGGTGCCGGGTGATCTGATATTGGTCAGGTCATCAATATTAAAACGCCCGTAGAACCCCTTTAGCTTGACACATAAAACTACGATGTTGAGGAAAACTTTAAATCAACTCTTAAAGGGGTTTTCCCACTTCAGTAAGTTACATTTATCATGTAGAGAAAGTTAATACAAGGCACTTACTAATGTATTTTGATTCTCCATATTGCTTCCTTTGCTGGCTGGATTAATTTTTCCATCACATTATATACTGCTCGTTTCCATGGTTACAGACCACCCTGCAATCCATCAGACGATAGAAAAAAGTGTCAGCCTCTCTGTTGGCCGGGACCATCAGAGCGCACATAGGCGAGTGCTTTTTCCTATATTGTGCAAACACGAACACCACTGATGGATTGCAGGGTGGTCGTAACCATGGAAACGAGCAGTGCTTAATGTGATGGAAAAATGAATCCAGCCAGCAAAGGAAGCAATATGGATAATAACAATACATTAGTAAGTGCCTTGTATAAACCTTGTCTACATGATAAATGCCACTTACTGAAGTGAGACGACCCCTTTAACACAAGAAAGGTCATTGACAACTCCAGATGTAATAATATTACAATGTTATTTTACAGGAAATAAAACCAGATCCCCAGTTCATTAATGAAGGGGCGAGTCGTGCAGATGTCCGGCAAGGATCGTTAGGTAATTATTCTTACATTCACGTCGAAAACAAGCAAACTTTTACTTTCTACACCCTGCCCAACTTTTTATGGATGTTTCGTGGCAGATATGAAGGGCGGCTGGACCGGTTTACAATTCCCTTTGTATGTGTTAACATTTTACTGTAAACATTACATTAACGAATGATGTAACTAATTAACCAACCTTCCCATGAGGTTGACATTTAAAGGGAACGTCTCATGTACCGCATGTAACTTTGGTTTCCCTTATTACATATAAGCCTTTAGGACAGAAATAAAGTTGTTGTTTTTTTAATTATATTGTCATTATTATTATTATTTTTAGTGTAGTTTCAAAACTTTCCCCGGGGACAACCATATTGTATTGTCTGTGTACACAGTACAGCAGGATGTGTTGCTTTGTAGCAGCTGAAATGAATGGGACAAAGAAATTGCTGAACTTATTATAGCCTCCAGCCCCCCCCTCCCCCCGGAGTGATTGGGGGGGGGGGGGGTTGTAATACATAGCCATATCTGTGTGTATAGTGTTACTAGCCCATTTTATCTAGACCTTCAGTAGTACAATCGAGATTATATATCTTTCTATACTGAAAATGAGATGGCTCTGTTCATGGTGTCACAGTCTATACAGTAAAGCTGACAAGTGAAGTACAGAAAATAGGAACCATTTAGACTTTTTTTTTTAATTTTTATGTGGATAACTAGGGTGGCTTCTTTCTGAAAAGATGTCTCATTGGGACCATCCCTTTAAGGCTACTTTCACATCTGGTTCTGGCAGAGAATGCCAGGAATTGGTCAGACACAAATTACAGAATGCAGCTGTTAAGCAGCAGAGAACAGCCTGCCGGAATCCATGCCGCAGATGTGAATGTAGCCTAAGATACATATTCTTTGAAAGATCAAATCTCCAGAAGTAACTGATGAAATGAACCATCACCTTTACCGTGAGTCTTACAGTCTCCCATAATCTTCTCCACAGGTGACTGCTGGTTTCTATGTTCTATCGCGTCCCTGACTCTGAATGAAGACTGTCTCTGCCGTGTTGTCCCCATGGACCAGAGCTTTGACACCAACTATGCAGGAATCTTTCACTTTAAGGTAAGACACACTTTCGTAGGACTATAGAACCAGATTTGGATTCAGTATTAAGTGTTATATTTTTGGGTCGATCCTGCTGATGTATAGCTAGGGTGCATTGAGGAGCTAGGACCCACCCCTGCAGTGCACTGAAATCTTAATCTTCATAAAAATATCTTTTTTTCTCAAAACCAAAACCGATTTTCAGAAGAGAGGTATCATTCAAATCTGCAGGATCAACCCTACCAGACAGTATGCTTTGATTGTTGGGGTAAATCCTGCTGACAGGTACTTTTTATACATTTTTAGAAAATGAAGCTGTACCAGTGGTCAGGTGATGGACCTGATTTTTAATCTGTAGGCAAACGAGGGTGGGCCCAAGCCACTGTGTGCACCCTGGTTCCTCCTGCTTCCGCTGCTAATCCCTTGAGGAGCGTATTCCTTCTTCTTTATTGACAGGGCCAGATGAGATGACTATGCAAAAACCTGGCCTGTCAATCAAAAAGGAGGAATTCGCTCCTCAATCACTATAGGGATATATAAAGAAATGAATCAGCCCAAACGTTTAGACCTTTTTAGGTTATTAACTGCTTGTGGACCACCCAACCTCTTAAGATGTTGGTTTGGTCCACTTGTTACTCTATGTTTTTGTATATCTCTGCAGTGACTGCAGCTGAGCAGATACCTTGCACCCTGCAGGAGAAGGCGTAAATATAAAATCTGCATTGGACCTGTCCTGTATGGACATACCATAAGAATCCATGGACCATATGTCGGAGGAGTTGGTCAACTGATTGGTTAATTTTTGTGCTGGAGAACATATCACATTCTGTTGTCCTCTCAAGTCAACCTCCGCAAATTAATTCACCTCACTCAGTTAGGAATCACACAGATGTAGCAGAGCTGGGTTTGCTAATGCAGTCTCTTTTGAACCTGTCACTGAGCTCCTCTTCTTGTATGTCAGTGATGATGTCATCATGACATGGGCTGACATTCAGAAGTGGTCAACGTATTAGAACACGCCTTGACAAGCAGGTTAAGCTGTGTATTGTCTAAATGTCAGGAGTGGGATGTCAGCTATGAGAGAGTTCTAAAAAATCACAAGGAGGATCAAGATAGTATGATGATTCAGAAGAGTCTTACAGGTTGAGGGGAGGTCTAGCCCTTCATACTACAGTATTGTATATACTGAGCGGGTTCTTAATATAATTGCTCTTATTTATCCTGTGCCTATTTTTGCATAAATCAGTAGAACAAATGACTAAAGGAAACTTTGTAATAAATCTTATTAGCAGAGAGTGGCATCTTCCTCAGCTTCCAGCGACCTCTGGTCCCCTTTTCCTTCTTGCAGGATTCCTGAAAATGTTCAGGAACTTCCTCAGTCACACAGCACAGCTCTTGCTTTCATCATACCAGCAAACCCCCTCCAATAACCATTCTAGATAAATATTCTATGCATTCATGCAACAATGTAACAGTCATCAATGAAAATATTTTGCAACAATTTTTAATCTACATACAGAGCTCCTAATGCCCTGTATAGAGATCGAGGTAAATGAAAAAAATGATTGCTGCCTGCAGCCGCCACTAGAGGGAGCTCAGGAGCTCATTGCATACTGTGTTATTATTGAGTCCCATATATAAACAGCTTCTAAGCTCCCCCTAGTTAGTGGATGAGGATCAGCAACAGGATCAGCAGGATCAAACCTATTAGACCTGGCATACTGCCTGTGTTCATTTTTATGCAAATAAAGGCTTTAGTGCAATTATGGGAGGGGCCAAGTCCCTTAGTGCAACTCAGCGTTCCAGTGTTGGCCTTGCTCATCTGTTAACACTCTGTTTGCTCCAGAACACGACAACCGATTTTGACAAGACAGGTATCATTTTAATCAGCAGGATTAACCCTACTAGACTAATATGCCTGGAAGAATAGGGTTGATTCTGTCGATAGGTTCTCTTTAAGTCTGTGCGTCACATGTCAGTCTTAAAGGGGTATTACGGTTGTTAAAAGTTATCCCCCACTGATCTAATAGTTGTCCCCCATCCTATGGATAGGGATAACTTTTACCAACCGGAATACTCCTTTAAGTAAATCTTCCCCTATGTCTATAAGGCTACTTTCACACGACCGTTGTATTTTGCGGTCCGCAAATTACGGATCTGCAAAAAAAACGGATGACGTCCGTATGGCATCCGTTTTTTTTTGCGGATCCATTGTAACTATGCCTATCCTTGTCTGCAAAACGGACAAGAATAGAACATGTTCTATTTTGTTTGCGGGCTACGGAACGGACATACGGATGCGGATAGCACACAGTGTGCTGTCAGTATTTTTTGCTGATCCATTAAAATGAATGGGTCCGCTTCCTATCCGCAAAAATATACTGTGGTGTGAAAGAAGCCTAGAGGGGATATGATGCTCTGGCCTCTATAAAGACAAAGGATGACACAAAGTGGAGATTCAGAAAGCAGATGAATTGTTGTCATAGCAAGTCCACAACCTGTGAATTCCTGTTACCACAACACGACAAAATCTAAGATAGTAACTCCTCTGCCTCAATGACAAGATCCAGGACTCATAGATCGGGTGTAACAAGACCACATTCACCTGTGTACTAACCTATAACCCGTTCCCCCCAGTTCTGGCAGTACGGCGAGTGGGTGGATGTCGTCGTGGATGATCGGCTGCCTACTAAGAAAAACAAGCTGCTGTTTGTCAAGTCCACCACGGCTAACGAGTTCTGGAGCGCCCTCACTGGAGAAGGCCTATGCCAAGTAGAACCTAATCGAGAGGATCGGCTAATGATCTAATGAGCATGTGCGTTAGTGACACGGAATGGCTCTCATCATTTACAGGGAGAGACAGGGAGGCAGTACTATCTGTACCTACATCATTTACAGGGAGAGACAGGGAGGCAGTACTATCTGTACCTACATCATTTACAGGGAGAGACAGGGAGGCAGTACTATCTGTACCTACATCATTTACATAGAGAGACATGGAGGCAGTACTATCTGTACATACATCATTTACATAGAGAGACATGGAGGCAGTACTATCTGTACCTACATCAATTTACATAGAGAGACATGGAGGCAGTACTATCTGTACCTACAAAACCATGTTACAGGGAGAGACAGGGAGGTAGTACTGTCGTGTAACCTACATCATTACGCAGGGAGAGACAGGGAGGCATTAGTATCTGTACCTTACACATTTACTACTAGAGAGACAGGGAGGCAAGTACTTATCTGTACCTACCGCCAATTTACAGGGAGAGACAAGGGAGGCAGTACTGAATCTATTCCTACCTCATTACAGGGAGGCAGTACTATCTGTACTATATCATTTACATGGAGAGACAAGGGAGGCAGTACTTATCTGCCACCTACATCAATGTAAAGGATGAGTACAAGGAGGCAGTACTGATCTGTTACCTACCATCATTTACAGGATGAGACCGGGAAGGCAGTACTATCTGTACCTACATCATTTAACAGGGAGAGACAGGGAGGCAGTACTATCTGTACCTACATCATTTACAGAGAGAGAGACAGGGAGGTAGTACTATCTTTAATCTACATCATTTACAGGGAGAGACAGGGAGGCAGTACTATGCTGTACCTACATTATTTACAGGGAGACAGTGGGAGGAAGTACTATATGTACCTACATCATTTACAGGGAGAGACAGGGAGGCAGTACTATCTGCACCTACATTATTTACATGGAGAAACAGGGAGGCAGTACTATCTGTACCTACACCATTTACAGAGAGAGACAGGGAGGGAGTAGTATCTGTACCTACATCATTTAAATGGAGAGACAGGGAGGCAGTACTATCTGTACCAACATCATTTACAGGGCAGGACAGGGAGGCAGTACTATCTGTCCCTACATTATGTACAGGAATGAGACAGGAAGGCCAGTACTATCTGTACCTACATCATTTACAGGATGAGACAGGGAGTCAGTACTATCTGTACCTACATCATTTACAGGGAGAGACAGGAAGGCAGTACTATCTGTACCTACACCATTTACAGGGAGGGACAGGGAGGCACTGCCATCTGTACTTATATAATTTACAGGGAGAGACAGGGAGGCAATACCATCTGTACTTACATAAGTTACAGGAGAGACAGGGAGGCAGTACTATCTGTACCTACATCATTTACAGGGAGAGACAGGGAGGCAGTACTATCTGTACCTACATCATTTACAAGGAGAGACAGGGAGGAAGTACTATATGTACCTACATCATTTACAGGGAGATACAGAGAGGCAGTACTATCTTTTCCTACATCATTTACATGGAGAGACAGGGAGGCAGTACTATCTGTACCTACATCATTTACAGGGAGAGACAGGGAGGCAGTACTATCTGTACCTACATCATTTACAGGGAGAGACAGGGAGGCAGTACTATCTGTACCTTAATCATTAACAGGTAGAGACAGGGAGGCAGTACTATCTGTACCTACATCATTTACAGGGAGACGGGGAGGGCGGTACTATCTGCACCTACATCATTTTATAGGAGGAAACAGGGAGCCAGTACTATATGTATCTACATCATTTACAGGGAGAGACAGGGAGGCAGTATTATCTGTATCTACATTATTTACAGGAAGAGACAGGGAGGCAGTACTATCTGTACCTACATCATTTACAGGTAGAGACAGGGAGGCAGTACTATCTGTACCTACATCATTTATAGGTAGAGACAGGGAGGCAGTACTATCTGTACCTACATCATTTACAGGGAGACGGGGAGGCGGTACTATCTGCACCTACATCATTTATAGGAGGAAACAGGGAGGCAGTACTATATGTATCTACATAATTTACAGGAAGAGACAGGGAGGCAGTACTATCTGTACCTACATCATTTACAGGTAGAGACAGGGAGGCAGTACTATCTGTACCTACATCATTTACAGGTAGAGACAGGGAGGCAGTACTATCTGTACCTACATCATTTACAGGTAGAGACAGGGAGGCAGTACTATCTGTACCTACATCATTTACAGGAGACGGGGAGGCGGTACTATCTGCACCTACATCATTTATAGGAGGAAACAGGGAGGCAGTAACTATATGTATCTACATAATTTACAGGAAGAGACAAGGGAGGCAGTACTATCTGTACCTACATCATTTACAGGGAGAGACAGGGAGGAAGTACTATCTGTAACTACATCATTTACAGGTAGAGACAGGGAGGCAGTACTATCTGTACCTACATCATTTACAGGTAGAGACAGGGAGGCAGTACTATCTGTAACTACATCATTTACAGGTAGAGACAGGGAGGCAGTACTATCTGTACCTACATCATTTACAGGAAGAGACAGGGAGGCAGTACTATATGTAACCTACATCATTTACAGGTAGAGACAGGGAGGCAGTACTATCTGTATCTACATAATTTACAGGGAGAGACAGGGAGGCAGTATTATCTGTACCTACATCATTTACAGGGAGAGACAGGGAGGCAGTACTATCTGTAACTACATCATTTACAGGGAGAGACAGGGAGGCAGTACTATCTGTAACTACATAATTTACAGGAAGAGACAGGGGGAGGCAGTAATATCTGTACCTACATCATTTATATGGAGAGACAGGGAGGCAGTACTATCTGTACCTACATCATTTACAGGGAGAGACAGGGACGCAGTACTATCTGTACCTACATGATTTACAGGAGAGAGAGGGAGGCAGTACTATCTGTACCTACATCATTTACAGGGAGAGACAGGGACGCAGTACTATCTGTACCTACATGATTTACAGGAGAGAGAGGGAGGCAGTGCTATCTGTACCTACATCATTTACAGGGATAGACAGGGAGGCAGTACTATCTGTACCTACATCATTTATATGGAGAGACAGGGAGGCAGTACTATCTGTACCTACATCATTTACAGGGAGAGACAGGGACGCAGTACTATCTGTACCTACATCATATACAGGAAGAGACAGCAAGTGGTAACGCTATGTGTCACATCATTTTTTGAAAGGGCAGGAAATCAGCTCTAATTTTGTAAGTAATGGGATGTATTGCATCTCGAGGTGACCACCATATTGCATCAAATCGTAAAAACAGATGTGGTCACTTTGCTACCACATGGGCTTTTGCTATACTCAGGCATTGTAATAGTAATGTAACAGGCAAATTGAGTAGAGGGCAACAATTATTATTTTTTTTTTAATTTCTCTTTAATTTGTATATTTTCACAGATTGAACGGTTCATATGAAGCACTCAGTGGAGGTTTACCACTAGAAGCTCTAGAGGACTTCACTGGTGGGATTGGGGAACTATATTATTTCGAAAATAAGCCACAGAATCTGTTTCAGATAATTCAAAAATCCTTAAGACGGAATTCGCTGGTCGCATGTAGCACAGTAAGTGTAGTGGGATTTGGAGATTACAAGTGATGGAGGTTCTGCTGTTTGCTCCATTCACACATGCTCTGAGACTGCAGATAGTTGTAGCCAGGGTGTGTGAGCTGTATGCAGTACATACCTTCACTGAAAGGAGGCGCCACAACAGCCCTTCTACCAAGGATTATGACTAGATGTTAACTGTATAGCAGTTATACCTAGACATTGCACAGCATTAGTAGATAGCTTAGATAGCTTATGTGTGGAGTTACTTGAGCACTGTATTGAGGTATTATTTCAGCATGGTGTGGTAGTACTTACATTGTGAGGCACTGCTACTGTTCTTGTAAATGGGGGGGGTCCCAAAGATCAGAAAAATTGTGTATTACGCCATGTCCACCATAGATCTCCAGGTATATCCTATACTAACCGATGACCATACTAGACCGCCAAAGATATGAACATTAACTACGTCATCATCTTTGACCACCGTGGACATGAATATTGACCACTTCATCATTCTAGATCACCAGAGATACCAGCAAGTAACTGCTAAATGACTTTAGACCCCCCCCAGGGATATTACAGGAAAACTGTAACTGTAACCCACCCTATGTAAAAATGGATGATGTAGTACAGTGAGTATAACAGGGGTTAAAGAGGGAATGAGGGGAGTACTGCCATCTCTCTGTCTTGGGTAAAGCACTCTTGGAAACTCCCCTTTAAAGATCCTGTCTGCACCAGCAGTGGATGACATCAAAATGAAATACATATAACTCATGAGGAGAACTGAATTCAGTCGCTGAGACATTTATCATTTATCACAGAAATCTGACTCTGGAACAGGAGAGATCGTTGTCAGCACCAACATAGTCAAGAACCATGCGTATTCACTGACCGGAGCAGAAGAAGTAACTATCTATATCTATCTATCTATCTATCTATCTATCTATCTATCTATCTATCTATCTATCTATCTATCATCTATCTATATTTATCTATCTATCTATCTATCTATCTATCTATCAATCATCTATATCTATCTATCTATCTATCTATCTATCTATCTATCTATCTATCTATCTATCTATCTATCTATCATCTATATGTATCTATCTATATAAAAAAATTCCACGGTAAATGCGTTTTGGTGATTAAAGAACACAGTTATCACATTATCTATCTATCTATCTATCTATCTATCTATCTATCTATCTATCTATCTATCTTTCTATCTCAAACCTGACATAAATTGTCATGAACAGGTCTTCTATCGTGGTGGAACAGTCCAGATTGTGAGGGTGAGGAATCCCTGGGGTTATAAAGAATGGAACGGAGCCTGGAGTGATAGGTAAGTACTGTACTTCATTTATGGGCACCCAAAACCAGAGGGACAGAGTTTCTGAACAACCCAAAGACAACCAGTAACGTGATGTTTTAGATCAACCCATAACTACTAGTGTTGAGCGAACATGTTCGGCCGAATATGGTATTTGGCCAAACATGGCGGCGCTTGTGATCACGCAGTGTTCGGCTGAACACCGCATGTGCTTGAGCGCCATGCTCGAGTCCCCTCCCCGCACTCTAATTAGCCAATTAGCGTACGGGGAGGTACTGGCATTACACTGATTGGCTGGCCGGGAACGCGTCATCGAGTGCTATAAAGCACCCGGTGACATGTGACCGGCTCATACCAAGTCAGGGAGAGCTGCAAGGAGGGACAGATAGTGTAGGGAGAGAAGAACACTAGGCAGGGCTAGTATTTCTTTTAAAAAGACCCAAAAGTCCTTTTAAGGGCTATTATATCTTTCTGCAATATATATATATATTTTTAAGGGGTTAAAAATTGCGCACGGTGGCCTGATATTAAAGCCACCTGCGCAGCTGGTGCATGGTGTATTACTCTCTGTATACTATATACCTGACATCCTTTGCTATTTTTTCTGGCTGTTAATGTAAGAGCCGCAGTACCTCTTTTGCGTCTGCTGTATAACATTTGCGCAAGGAGGCACATATTAGTGTAGGGATAGGGATATGGCTAGGCAGGGCTAGTTGTTCTGTTCAAAAGACACAAAAGTCCATTTGTTATATCTGGCTGCTATATTATTTTTGTGGTGGGTTAAAAAATGCGTAAGGTTTGCCTGACCTTAACACCACCTTTTCAGCGTCAGCTGTCTAACATTTGTGTATCCCAAATAACAGAAATCCGGTGTATTTTTTTTCTGCAGCTATTGAAGGCGACATTACTAATGTCGCAGTGATTAGCGGCAGAAAGAAATGCAATAAATGTCAGGTACATAGGAGAAACACACATTGTACGGCACATCTAATGTCACCGTGATTAGCGGCAGAAAGAAATGCAATAAATGTCTGGTATATAGGAGAAACATACATTGTCCTGCACACGCTGCGCAGCTGGTGTTAAGATTAGACAAACTTGCGCAAATTTTGACCATCAAGAATAACAATATTGCAGCCAGATATAACAAAAGTCCTTAAGAGGACTTTTGGGTCTTTTCAACTGAACAACTAGCCCTGCCTAGCCAAATTCTATCCCTACACTATCTGTGCCTAATTGCACAAACGTTATACATTATATGAATAACGGCAGAAAAAAATACACTGGAGGTCAGGTATTTAGGATACAGAAAGGTTATACTGCACATGCAGCACAGGTATGTGACATTACCTGCGCTGCGTCTGCTGCATAACATTTGCTTCATTCGGTGAATTTTTTCTGCAAATGACAATTTTTTTTATCGTCCACACTTGTTGGTGTGGCCTGCCTTCTCCCTTTTGCCACCCC
>ONZH01000560.1:0-30579 GCA_900303285.1 Rhinella marina | reverse complement strand
CTAATATAGTGTTCGTAGCAGACAAGTCAAGTCATGGTACAGTGAGGGAAATAGCCACCAAGGGAAGCAGCTCACAGAGCACCCTGACTCCTTACAGATTCAGCAGCTAAAGGCTCCCCGCTCAAAGGTACCAGAACCGTCAAAAAGTCTATTAACCAGACCAAAGCCAGAGTCTACCACAGCAGAGAAAGATAAAGTAAGGTATCCAAGTCTGCCTGTCACTTTTCCCCATTTCCTACTGGAGCCATGTCTGGACTCTTACTCCACCAATTATCACTCTCCCCCTTTATTGCTATAGAGCCTAACCCTGGGAAGCAACGGTATCCAGGAAGGAACACCATGACACACATAAACTATTAAGGCCGCATCACCACTCAGCATTCCTACACACTGGGACCCGATCAGCCCTGGGGCTGGCACGATGCACTTATATCCTGAACCTGGGCAACCCCTTTCAGCTTCACTAACCAATGCTACAAGTTACAGGACAAACTTTGAAACAAATGTATTCCCTCAGTGAACGTGCTTTTAATTATAATGTTATATTTATATTATTCGTTTGAACAAATGGGACTCCTGAGACAATGGGAAAAAAATCTCCCAAGAACTGTTTATCTGACAACCTTGCCTAAGGTTTAGTATAAATATCTGAACGGAATCCCGTTATAGTTCATATTCACATGTCGTGAGTGTACTGCTGTGTATTTCCTCTGGGACATGATTTTCATAGAAGAATTAAGATTCATAAAAAATATATCTGGAAATGATTAACAAGATGAAAGAAATATCTGATGTAAGTATTGGTAATGTAATCATACACAGTGGATTCTGATTAAGATTCTTTCCAGATTGTCTGAAATGTATTCATTAGGAAAAATAGGTAAATGTGTTCTCGTTATTGGCTAACTAAAACATGACTTAAGGAGGGAGAGTTTCACCATTGACATTAAACAATAAGCTGATTTGGATTTTTTGTCTATTTTAGGCTACAATTTATTTTTATTGTTCATAAAAAAATGTGTTAAAAAAAAAATCAGATTTCTTTATATTACTCAATGACTCCATACAGTAGTTTGCTCTGTATAAAGTACTGTATTAGAGATGATCGAATCAATTTACTCATCCCTATATTGTAGGTTATGGTGTATTTAGTACAATATATGAACCCATATAGTTTTTATGTGTAGAATATGATTTAGTAACTATCCACTTACTGTGTGCTGTTTTTGGCTGATTGTGACATAACTACTATTGTATGTTCTATGTGTAGGAGAACAACCTGACTGTGGTCACTGACTTTTACCTTTTAGGATTTCAAGTCAGGCAAGATTTAAGAATTTTCTTGTTTATTTTTCTCCTGGTGGTTTATTGTGTAACAATATGTGGGAATCTCCTGATCATCACCCTGGTGTCCACCAGCAAGAACCTCCACACTCCAATGTACTTCTTCATCTCACAACTGTCCATCAGTGACATTTTTGTGATCTCAGTAATTGTCCCCAAAATGCTCCACATCCTACTGAATAATGGAGGGACCATTACTTTTATTGACTGCATCACTCAGTTGTATTTCTTCTGTGCCTGTGAAGCATGTGAATGTTTTCTTCTCACTGTGATGTCTTATGACAGATATGTGGCCATCTGTAATCCACTTCGCTACTTCACCATCATGACAGGAGAATATTGTATAATTTTGTCTATAACCAGTTGGTTGCTTGGGTTTTCTATAATGTTTACTCACATCATAAAAACTGCAAAGCTACATTTTTGTGGACCAAATATCATTGACCATTTATTCTGTGACATACTCCCCTTACTAGAACTTGCCTGTTCTGACACTTCTGTTATCCACTCAGTGGTTTATTTTATGGGTATTCCTTTTGTAATAATCCCGACCACAATAATCATAGTGTCTTATACTTACATTGTTTTAGCAATCTTAAGGATCCCATCCAGTACTGGTAGACAGAAAGCCTTCTCCACCTGTAGCTCCCACCTCATTGTGGTCTCCATATTCTACGGGACTATTTTCAGTATTTATGTTGTTCCATCAAAAGGCCTGACAAACACCATAAGCAAAATCCTCTCCCTGCTATATACTGTCTTTACTCCTTTGATTAACCCCATGATATACAGTCTGAGAAATAAAGACATTATAAGGACCGTACAAAGAACATTTCAAAAGTGTGTGATCTGGTGAATTAACAAAAGCATGGTTTTCACAGGTGTCTTACTTTGAATTTTTCATATTGATTAATTAAGAAAAAAATATATTATGGCAATATCTACAATGTCTAGAAAAAGTAAATGGACCCTTTTAGAATTTCCTGGATTTCTCCATTGATTACTAATAATCTGTGGTCTGATTATTTTCTAAGTCACAATCATAGACAACCACAATCTAACTATGCTAAACAGTTGCGTCATTAATGTGATTCATTGAACACATTGAACAGTATGTGAACCTTTCAATTGATTCTGTAGAAATCACCTCTAATGTTTACTGTAGCTGCAAATAAGATTTGGACAATGTTGAGGGTTACATTTGTATAGTTCATCCCTGCAATTTTTTTCAGTTCTGCAGGCTTGTCCATTCCAAACAAAAATCTTTATTTTATCTTTCAACAGTTTTCTGTTGATTTACTTCTGTACATACTGAACTTAGTATTAACCAATAGACCTGACAGAACAACAGATGTGCAGGTCAGGGGACACCTGGGAAATAGTGACCATAAAATAATAACCTTCCAATTGTCTTTCAAAAGAGCGTTTTTTCAGTGAGGAACAAAAATACCTAACTTCAAAAATCAACATTTATCCGACTAAAAGAGCCCATAAGCCAAACTAACTAGGACAAAGTCCTCAAAAATAAAAAAATACAGCCACAAAATGGGAGATTTTTAAAAGCATCCTAATATCTAATTGTGAGAGGTACATACCTTATGGGAATAAAAGGTTTAGGAACAAGAAAAAACAATGTGGATAAATAGAACTGTAAAGAAAGCAATAAATGACAAACAGAAAGCATTTAAATCATTAAAGCCGGAGGGCGGTGAGGAAGCATTGAAAAACTATAAGAAAAAAATAGAATATGTAAAAGACAAATAAAAGCAGCCAAACTAGAAATCGAGAGATTAATCGCCAAAGAGAGAAAAACTAATCCTAAAATGTTCTTCAATTATATAAATGGTAAAAAGTATAAACCTGAAGGTAAGAACAGCATAAGAAGTCCACAGAGTGGCCCTATGACATAGTGGTGAGGTGGAAGCAGCATGAGGTTACCAGAGAGCGGCCCAATGAAAGAGTCTGGAGATGGAAGCAGCAGCAGCATCAGGAGGAGGCAACATAGCGGCACAATGACAGTGTGGAGGTGGCAGCAGCATATGGAGGCCAAAGAGTGGCACAGTGGCAGAGCATGGAGGTGGCGACAGCAGTAGCATCAGGTGGAGGCCACAGAGTGGCACAATGACAGTGTGAGCATCAGGAGGCAGCACCATCAGGAGACCACATAATGCCATGTTGACAGAGTGGGGAGGTGGGTGGCAATAACAGTACCAGCTGAAGATGCTGGGTGAAAGAAAGAGCACTTGGAATCAGATGTGTGGCATTAGGCGAGTGGCAGCATTAGAATAGTAGCTGAGGCAGATAGCCAGAAGAAACTGGTCTCTTTTGTCAAAGTTTTGATGTAACACCATGGATTATCTAGTCTGATGCAATAGACATTGGTGGGTGGAAATTCTGGCTATTCTACGCCTGATTCATCTTGACAAAGGTCAGTCTCTCCACATTTTCGGTGGACAGGCAAGTTCTTCTAGGGATAACTATGGCCCCCACCAAACTAAACACCCGCTCTGATGCCACACTACTGGCCGGGCTGGACAGTTTTTCCAAGGTAAACTCTGCCAGTTGCTGCCACAAATTCAGTTTGGCTACCCAGTAGTCCAGCAGATCTTCAACGTGAGGTGACAGGGTACTGTCCAATTATGCCACCACCTGCTGGTTCAGGTCCTGCTCTAGGTCTAGCTGCTGCTGCTGGTGAGTAGTTTTTTCACTATGCGGGTAATGAAAGCATTGGTTCTAGACTAAAGTTGCCTAACCCCTAACTCTGCCACAGCAGCCATAGCAGAGGAACGTGAGTGCAGAGGGCCCCCCCGGTAAGACCTGTGAGAGGATGCATGATGGTGCAGATAGGCAGCAGCCAACTGACTACATAAGATGTTTCTATAACATGTTCTAAAACATTTTGGGCTGGTAGCAAGGGTCCAATGAGGTTGAGAGCCAGAAGTCATCCCTGTGCCGAATGCTGACAATTCGTCTGTCACTACGCAAGCAAGTGAGCATGCATCGGGCATTTTGCACTAGTGACTTGGAGGGACTCCCTGCCTTCATCTCCACTGCATACTGCCACAATGGGTCCTCTGCCTCGTCTTTCTCATTGCCCTGTAGCTCCTCTGGCTGCTCCTTCTGCTCCTCTCCTGTCACCTGTGTAGAAAAACCACCCATTTCACTACACATTGCTTGTGTGCCAATGTCCTCCTCTTCTTCCTCCTCTACTTCAGCCCCCACAGGGATCATGTGGCATGATCATGCATATCATGCAGTCGGCATGTCTCCTGTCCCCTGAGCAGTCACATTTTCCAGGAGATAAATGAGTGGAATGGCGTTGTTCATCCCGTAGTCCTGGCGCCTGACAAAATGGCCTTCTCAAAGGGCATGAGCAAATGGCAGGTGTCACACATGAGCTGCCACTGACTGACATCGAAGTTACACAGGGGAGTACTCCTGTCCATTTGGATCATGTAGAAATCGTTTATGGCCTTTCTTTGTTCGCACAGTCTGTCCAACATATGGAGAGTGGAATTCCAACTGGCGTAAACATCACGTATCAGCCTATGTTGGGGGACGCCATTCTGTCGCTGTAGCTCAAGGAGGGTGTGCTTGGCGGTATATGAGTGTCTGAAGTGCATGCAAAGTTTCCAGGGCACTTTTTTTGGATGTTATGCAGATGGGTAGAAGACTTAAGGTACCGCTTGGCAACCAAATTGAACATGTGTGCCATACAGGGTGCATGGCACAGCTCTCCTTGGTAAAGTGCTGACACCATGTCTTCTCATTGTCGGTCACCATGGTTCCAATTTTGAGTAGTTGTGGGGGATGCTGGTGGAGCACTGTGAATTGTCCCTTCAGTGGAGGCTAAGGACACAATGGAGGATGAGGAGGCTGACATTATTGCAGGACCAATGGCATAAGAACATGAAGACGGAAGCGTCATCGCCTGGCCAAGTTGCAGATGTGGCTGTGCAGGAACTACATTTACCCAGTGGGCCGTTAAAGGACATATACTGTCCCTAACTGTAATTACAGCTCCACACGTCGGTGCTGCAGCACACTTTGGCAGACACCGACAGACTGAAGGACTGACCCACCTTCTGTTCTACTGCCACCCTCTTTTTCCTATGATGATGAAGCATGAAGCCTTCGGCTCCCAATTGTGATTGGCTACATCATCATCATCGAGTAGTGTCTGCAAGTCACTGATGTCCTCCTCAATGGTCTCTGGGTCAGGAGCCTAAACGGTCTCCACACCAGCTCCCACGCCACTCTCCTCATCACTACTTGCCCACCTACCAGCAAATGTTTCCTCCATATATTGGCTAACCAGTAGCTGCTGACTGTCCTATAGTAGCTCATCCTCCCTGTATAGTGGCGCAGAGCCCACAGCATACATTACTTCTCTGGCTGAGGGAACAAAAAAGGACAGAGGCAAGTTGAGGATAGGTGAGTGCAAAGGGCCTGCTCCCAGGCCATGCCAACTAAGGGTTGTGTCTGACGAACCCACTGGCTGGGGAGTGGATGATCGAGTCAACCATTCGAGACACTGGGAGCTCAGGCTTCTCGCTATGACTACTGCTGCCACGCCCCCTTACTCTGCAGTGACCTGTGCCTGCACCAGAAACATTTAGACCTGTACCACTTCGCTGTCACTTTTCTGTCTTACATAATGTAAGATCAAATAAATAAAGAAGGAAATTAAAACACCCCAAAAAAGGCTGTAATTTTCACAACAGCTAATAAACCTTTTTTTCCTCTAATACATGCCAAAGAAGGCTTTAGAACAAATAACTGCACCGCTGAATGGCAAATAATATATTTATTTTTTTGCTACTAATACACGCCAAAAAGGGCTTTAGAACATATAACTGCACCGTTGAACAGCAAATTTTTTTTTTTTTTGCCATTAATACACGCCAAAAAGGGCTCTAATTTTCTCACTTCACCACACTACAGATAACAGGCCCTTTTTCCCACTAATACATGCCAAAAAATGCTTTAGAACATATAACTGCATAGCACAAGGGCAAATAAGACATTCCTTGTAATGTTAATGGTTGTATGGAACAGCACTTGCACCATAATAACAAGAACGGTTTGCTGGAATTACAGAGCTGTATAATGGCAATTTGGATCCCAAGTCAATGCAGGAATGTGTAATAGGATTGTTCCTATTGCCCAGGCTGTAAACTCCCCTACTGAACCCTGTTCTGCTTCAATACTGTGGAATGATTCCTCCCTATATTTTCGCTACACTACTAATGCTCTATCCCTGAACTTCTATTCAGCTGCATAAAAGTTTTAAAGTCTTTCCTAACACTGTCCCTAGCGCCTGCTAACATCTTTCGCTGCACTAAGTTCGCTGGAAAATGGCAGAATTCAAGATGGCAGAAGCTATTTATAGGGCTGTGACATCACAGGGCTGGCTGGCTGCTGATAGGCTGCATGCACGGCATTGTTGGTGATCCCTCCTTCCCACAGTTCCTTGCTACATGTCCGAACATGTGCAGCAGCCATTTTAGGAAAAAATGTGATTCATTTAACACAAAGCGTGAGGAAATTCGGATTTGGTGTGAATCAAATTTTTTCCTGAAATTTGGATCAAATTTCACTTTGTCAGCTTTAATTCGCTCATCTCGTATAATAATTATACATTAGTAAATGCCTTGTATTAACTTTCTCTACATGACAACTGTCATTTGCTCAAGTGAGAAAACCCCTTTAAGGCTGCAAGCTGTGACCCAACCATAACCCATACCTACATATAACCAGAATTTCAATTTACCTTGCAATCCAGGGTGTCAGCCTGATCTTCCCTCACAAAACTTCAAAGTCTACAATCCTCACAATTCCTAGCTTTCCTGCTGTGAGTGTTGATGTTTATTGATTGGCTGATATACAGTCCCATCATGTCCCCTCTAATTAGCAATCACCAGCACACTAACACTGCTTTTGTTTAACATTTAGCTAGAGAATTCATAGCAACACACTGAGCAGGCTTGACCTAACAAGTTTTTGACTTGCCGGGTGTCGGACCCCCACTGATCTGATATTGATGACCTATCCATAGGTCATCAATAAATTTAACTTGGAGAACCCATTTAATGACTATAGCAATATAAGTGTTAAAAGCATGTTTTACAATACAGAGGTTAGCTTTTAATTTCTCTGAGTGAAAACACTGGAAATTGCTGTCTAAAATATTTGAGGGCATCTCCATACAGTGTAAGGCCTCATGCACACAATTTGTGTGCTGACCGGGCCACAAATTTCAGCTCACAATGCACAGGCACTGATCGCCGGGCCGCCGCATGAGGATCACAGACCCATTCACTTGAATGAGTCCAGGATCCATATCTGAGTGTCCGCAGTACAAAAAAGAAGTGCATACACTACTTTTTAGTGGCGGGGCGCAGGGACAGGAAACCCAAGGAAGCACTCCATAGTGCTTCCATGGGCTTCCGATCCATGCCTCTGTTCTGCACCGCATCTCCCAGATTGTGGTCACATTCAAGTCAATGGGTCTGTATTTGTGATATAATACTGTGAAATTTGTTAAAGGGTATATCTGAAAAGTTTTTGCAAAAATAACAATAACAGTCTGAAAAGCATTTTTTACAATACAGAGAGTAGTGTTTTAAATCTCTGAATGAAAGCAGCTTGACTAGTAGTCCGAAGTCAGTAACAGGGCATCTCCATACAGTTGAGGTTTTTTTTTTGTTTAGTTTTTTTTTTTCTTTCTAAAAATAGCAATAAACAGGTGTGCAACACATGTTTTACAATACAGATGGTAGCACCAGAAATAGTAGTCCGAAATCAGTGAAAGGGAATCTCCAGACAGTACTTTTTTTTTTTTTGTCTTGTGAAAATAGCAATAAATGTCGGCAGAACTTGTTTTCAATACAGGGAGTAGTATATTAAAGCACCTTAAATAGTAGTCAGAAGTAGGTAACAGGACATCTCCATACAATTGAAGTGTTTTTGTTTTGTGAAAATAGCCATACAATTGTGCAATGTGTTTTTTTTTTTTTTTTTACAATTCACTGGTTAGTGTTTTAAATCTCTGAGCAAACACCGGGAATAGTAGTCCAAAATCTGTGACAGGGCATCACCATACAGTGCAAGTTTGATTTTTGTTTTTGTTTTGCTAAAGGGTACAACCTATATTTTACAATACAGAGGGTAGCGTTTTAAATATCTTTAGTGAAAACACTGGAAATAGTGTGCAGAACTATTTAACAGGGCACCTGCATACAGTTCAAAGGTTTTTTTATGTTTTTGTTTTTTTGCCAAAATAGCAAGAAAAGCCTCCAAAACATGTTTTACAAGACAGAGAGTAGTGTTTTAAATCTCTGAATGAAAATGCCATAAATAGTAGTCCGAAGTCTGTGACACGGCATCCGCATACAGTTCAAAAAATCAAGGCATCTTCATACAGTTCAAAAATCTATAAAATCATACTTACCCTCATCTGTTTGACAACAAAAAGCTGGCTGCTGCCATATTGATTGAAAATTCAGAGCAAAATCTTGTACAGGCCTTGATGACGTCATCACGTTTGAACAGTCAAACTTCACCACACACAGGATTTTTCTCCGGATATTCAATCAAGATGGTGCAGCCGGCTCTTTGCGCGCAAATGGATAAGGTAAGTATTATTTTTTTGTTACCACCATTCAGGGAAAATTGATTTGTTACCACGAAGCCATTAAGAAATTTGGCTTTGTGGCAAATCAATACTAGACTTTTACAGAACTATAGAGTTGTGCAATGCATGTTTTAAATCATTTTAAATATGTGATTGAAAACACTGGGAATAGTAGTCTGAAATCTGTTACAGGGCTTCACCATACAGTGTGAGGGCTAAAATATCAATTCAAGGGTACAAAGTGTGTTTCACAAAATAGAGTTTAGCATCTTAATATCTTTAGTTAAAACACTTGAAATAGTGGGCCGAACTATTTTACAGAGCACGTACATTCAGTTCAAGGTTTTTTTTTTTGTTTTTTTTTTGTTTTGCAAAAATAGCAATACAAGTCTCCAAAGCGTGCTTTACAAAACAAAGCACACCATTATAAAATTCTGGGTTAAAACACCATAAATAGTCGTCCAACGTCTGTGACAAGGCATCTTTATACAGTTTATGCTTCTTTTTTATTTTATTTTTTTTAATAAAAGGGTGGTACTCATGTCTTACAACACAGAGGGTATCGTTTGAAATCTCTGACTGAAAACAGCGGAAAATGTAGTTCGAAATCTGTGACAGGTCATTGCCAGGCAGTTAAAGGGTTTTTTGTTTTGTGAAAACAACAATCAAAATCTACAATGCACATTTTAAATCTAATTGAAAACATTGTAAATAGTAAACCGGAATCTGTGACATGGCATCTCCAGAAAGATCAAGGTTTTTATTTATTTATTTATTTTGCAAAAATAACAATAAAAGTGGACAACAAATATTTAACAATGCAAAGGATAATGTTTTAAATCTCTCAGTGAAAACATTGTAAATACCAATCTAAAATCTGTGGCAGCGGCAAGGCAGCACCCCTTACAATTGTATTGGGCTGGCTCCCACACCAGGTACTTATCCTTTCCTCCACCTCCTCCTCAATGGACATGCTCCTGTCCCCAGCAGCAGCAGGATAGAGTGTTGCTCCACGCCCCCTATTTTCTATGATATATGTCAAGAGAACCATTGTCATGTTGTGTTGCAACAGATCGGTCTTTATGAGAGTAGCCACACAGGGACACAGAGTTTTTAATGTACAGGGTGGGCCATTTATATGGATACACCTAAATGAAATGGGAATGGTTGATGAAATTAACTTCCTGTTTGGGGCACATTAGTATATGCGAGGAGGGAAACTTTTCAAGATGGCTGGTGACCATGGTGGCCATTTTGAAGTCAGCTATTTTGGATCCAACTTTATTTACAAGTTTCTGACCACTTATAAAATGTGTTCAAAGTGCTGCCCATTGTGTTGGATTGTCAATGCAACCCTCTTCTCCCACTCTTCACACACTGATAGCAACACCGCAGAATAAAGGCTAGCACAGGCTTCCAGTATCCATAGTTTCAGGTGCTGTACATCTTGTATCATCACACCATAGACAATTGCCTTCAGATGATCCCAAAGATAAAAGTCTAAAGAGGTCAGGTCGGGAGACCTTGGGGGCTATTCAACTTGCCCACAATGACCAATCCACTTTCCAGGAAACTGTTCATCTAGGAATGCTCGGACCTGACACCCATAATGTGGTGGTGCACCATTTTGCTGGAAAAACTCAGGGAACGTGCCAGCTTCAGTGCATAAAGAGGGAAACACATCAAGGTCTCCCAATCTGATCCCCTTAGACTTTTATCTTTGGGGTCATCTGAAGGCAAGTGTCTATGCTGTGAAGATACGAGATGTGCAGATACTGGAAGCCGGTGCTAGCATTCCTTCTGTGGTGTTGCTATCAGTGTGTGAAGAGTGGGAGAAGAGGGTTGCACTGACAATCCAACACAATGGGCAGCACTTTGAACACATTTTATAAGTGGTAAGAAACTTGTAAATAACTCATGAAAGAATAAAGTTACATTAAAACCAAGCACACCATTGTTTTTCTTGTGAAATTCTCAATAAGTTTGATGTATCACATGACCCTCTTCCCATTGAAAAAACAAAAGTTGGATCCAAAATAGCTAACTTCAAAATACTCGCCATGGTCACCACCCATCTTGAAAAGTTTCCCCCCTCCCATATACTAATGTGCTACAAACAGGAAGTTAATATCACCAACCATCCCCATTTTATTTAGGTGTATCCATATAAATGGCCCACCCTGTACTTCAAGCAGCAAACATCCCACTGGCCACAGGGTTGGCAGGGTGGTCAGCTATCTTGGCCACAACCTAGTGGCTGCACTGAAGCTGGGATAAATAACACATGCTCCCTACATGGAACACATCATTAAACCTAGTTGTGCATGCTTTTTAAAAAAAAGTATCCTTGTTTGTGCAAGGGGCTGGAAAAGTACAGGAGACTGTCCTCGCATTTCAGCCATTCTTAGTCGGTGAGGACTTGTAAGAACAGAATGGTCTTCATCTACACCGCTTAATCCACAACATTCCAACTCACAGGAATAAAACATTGATCAGCTATGAAAGATTTAAAAGATAAAACAGTGGCAGTTCATCTGAGACACCTGTCGGGTACTAAGACTCTTTGAAGAGGACAGAAAATTTGTCGGCGGTTCGCCAAATTTCCTAAAAATATTTGATTTGATTCTAATTTATTTGTGACAAATCGTGTTAAAAAAGCAGCTATTTCCTGTCTGAAGAATGGTGTAATCTGCCAGAAGTCTATATATGGTATAAAACACTGTGCCTTGCAGTAATACGCATAGGGAGTCTGCTGTGGTAGTGAAACAGTTACTGAGTCAGTATGACACGCAGATGACAGGCATCACTCTACATTACGGGGCCAAAACTGACCAAATAACGCAAGTGTGAGCTCAGCCTTACAGTCTTCCTATCACACGTGTCAAGTCAAGCATTGTCACACAATGTTGGCGCTGACTGGTCTGGGCGAGAGTAGCCACACTAGTGAGGAGTTGCTAAAGTACATGAAGCATGAAACATCCCTCTGGCTGTCACTCCAGAGACAGTGGACGAAACATCATAGCCGCCCTGAACCTGGACAATATAACACATACAAAATAACACATACTTACTGCATGGCGCATGTCATTAACCTAGTGTTGGCTTGCACAAGGTGCTGTCAAATTCTAGGAGACTGTCCAAACACTTCAGCCATTGTTACATGGCTAAGAACGCTCCACTGGAGCGTCTCTAAGTTTTTCCACTCCCATGATGTTCGGAAATGCCAGGAGCTTGGGATCAAAGGGATGATCTCCAAGATGTCCAGCTCCTGGCGAACCTCTTCATGGAAGGGCAAAGGGGAATTGGTGATGGACCCTTCATGGATCTAAAGCTTCCCTCCAAAAAATATCCCCCTGTTAGTGATGTCACTCCAATGAACGCAGTTATATCTGTAGTCACTAAAGATCTATACAAGCTAGAAAAGCAGCAGTTTGGTGCAGATAATCTCAGTCGTGAAGAGAGTTGTGCTTTGGATGACCTGGAAAGGGATACAAGTATTATTATAAAACCCTCAGATAAGGAGGGTAACATCGTGCTAATGGATCACAACCAGTACCGCAAGATGTGTTTGCGTTTATTGGACGATGGATCCACATATAGAAGGTTACCAACTAACCCTACCCCCACCTTTCCGGCACCACTGTCTGAACTTCTAAATAAAGCGTATGATGATAATCTCATCAGTAAAATAGAACGAGGTTACCTTTTACCAAAATTTCCAGTGTTACCTACCTTTTACAGTTTACCTAAACTGCACAAAGGTCACACGCCTCTTAAAGGACGCCCCATTGTGTCTTGCATAGGCGGTTTGACGGCCAATATTAGCACCTATATTGATGACATACTGAGGCCTTTTGTAGAAGGCCTATCATCCTATTCCAGAGACATGATGGATGTGCTCAAGCGTCTGGATGGCATCCAGTGTGAGAGCGACACCTGGCTCGCTAGCCTGGATGTCAGAGCTTTACACAGTTCGATCCTGCATCACACTAGATGCCAAGCCATCGGTACCTTTCTTCGACAACGGGGTGAGCACCCGACACAATGCTTTTGTGATGGAATTGCTTGAGTTTACTCTGACCAATAATGTTTTTCTCTTTGACGTCAGATCTTCCACCAGCACACAGGAGTTGCTATAGGCAGCCCATGTGCCCCAACCGATGCAAATCTATACCTGGGCTGGTGGGAGAAAGTGGTCATTTTTAATGACTGCATGGAGGATTATACATCGTCGATGTTAATCTGGATGAGATATATCAACAATGTATTTCTGTTATGGAAAGGCACCAAAGAAAAATTTGCCGATTTTGCGGCAGCATTAAATGTCAATAATCTGGGACTCTATATGACTTCTGACATCAATGATAAGGTGATCACATTTTTAGACCTTACTATCTCAAAGGGCAGTAGGGGAAATATTGTGACAAATCTCTTCTGTAAGCCAACATCAACCAACAATCTCTTTCGGTGGGACAGAGGACGTCCCTTTGTCCTCAAGAGAGGTATCCCTAAAGGACAATACTTGAGGGCAAGGAGGAATTGCTCCGAATTGAGTGATTTTAAAAATGCAGCATGTGATTTGAGAACCCGTTTCGCCAACCGAGGGTATCCACATGAAGTGACTAAACAAGCATATCACTATGCATTAAACACTAATCATGAGCAACTCCTAATGCCTAAAGCCGCTGATTCAGGAAATGCATGTTCCAAGAATTATTGGAACGTATGACAAAGCCCACAAACATATACGGGAGATCTTACAAGCACACTGGCCTATTTTACAATGTGATCCAGATATAGGAAATGAATTGCCAGCATGTCCACTTGTCACATATAGCAGGGGCTCTAACCTGCGCGATCGTCTGGTTCACAGTCTGTACCAGCATCATCATCATATGTAGCCACATACTAAAGCAGCCATTTTTCATCAGCAAGGTTTCAAAAGAAAGATATGTCATCAAGTCTTTCATTAACTGCACAACCGTAGGGGTAATTTATCTGCTGACCTGCCAATGCGGGAGTCAATATGTTGGCAAAACAAAGCACAAGCTAAGGAGACATATAGGGGAGCATCTGTCAGACATCAGAAACAAAAGGGACACGTCGGTTGCACGCCATGTTTGTGAATTACATGGAGGTGACACTAGTGTCCTGAAGGTCCAAGGGATTGAGCACTTGAAAAGATCCATTTTGGGTGGTGACATTGATACCCTATTGCTTCGTAAAGAAGCGCAATGGATCTTTAAACTGCAAACTGTCAATCCGAAAGACCTAAATGAGGCAATTTCATATGCCTGCTTTATCTGAACGTGCAGGGTATTTCCCCTATGAATGCACTAATTAGATTTGTGATTTTCTAATGTTTTCTATTTGATTTACAGGAATGTCCCTATTTGGGTGTCCCCACTATAGTCACAATGTATTAACTCTTATATTGGATTTACTTCAGTCCTTTGATTATTGATTTTTAAAAATATATGGATTATTAAAGTTTAAAGTTTTTTTGTTTCTTTTAAACGTTCGGAAGGCTGGATATAAGTATTCTCATATAGAAAGTAAACCACGTATCTCAATAAGTGTGTTGTTAGTATTTCTGTAAACTGCGGAATCAAGGTAATAAATATTGAGGTTTGTTTGGCTGTTTACCTTTGCTGTGTTACAGGAATAATTGATTAAAATGGAAAATCTGCAGAAAAAAAATAATTAAAATTTCCCCTGCATTTTGCTTGAATTCTTGTGGAACACCTAAAGGGTTAACAAAGTTTGTAAAATCAGTTTTCATTAACTTCAGGGGTGTAATTTCTAAAATGGGGTTATTTATGGGTGGTTTCTGCTATGTAAGCCCCACAAAGTGACATCATAACTTAACCTGTCCTTAAAAAAGTGGGTTTTGGCAATTTTCTTAAAAATTTAAAAATTTACTTCTAAATTTCTAAGCCTTCTAACTTTCTAAAAAAATAAAATGATACTTACAAAATTATGCAAACAAAAAGTAGACATATAGAGAATGTTAAATAATAACTATTTTATGAAGTATAACTATCCGTCTTAAAAACAGATAAATTATAATCTCAGAATGGCTTGGATAAGTAAAAGCATTCCAAACTTTTTACCAGATAAACTGAGACGTCAGATTTGAAAAATGGGGCTCCGAAATTTGGTCCAAACTGGATGTTGCTTGAAGGGGTTAAACTTCATCTGCCTCAGATAAGGGACACTCTTCAGAAGCTTTGGAATATGAAAAAACATGACATGTGCTGGTGCTGTTGTTTTTAAACATGATGTATGTTAACGCCATCTAACGTGCATTTACCCATAGTTACTGTATGTATGTCAGAGTGACTTAGACATCATTTACTATTGCTGTCATTGCATTTGAGAGCTTTCGGAAGGGAAAAAAATCATAAAAAATAAACAAAAATAGATAACAAGTTTTTCCGTTGTCAAACACCAAAACCAAGAACCAAAAAAACATGATTCTTAAAGGATGATTATAATTGACATAATTTGTTTAAAGGGAAAGACTAAAAAACTAAACTAAAGACCCTAACTCTTTAGTATAGCAATAAAATAAAAATGTGTCCCATTGATCCTTGATGCAGCACACAAATCACACAAAGTTAGGGGTATTTGGTTTTCAGGTGAAATTTATGGAAAACATAAAAAGTTCACACTACAGGGATATTGTCACGCGAGGTCGGCGTCGCGCTCCCTCTGCACGACATCGCCGGACCTCTCCGCCCCCCTAGAGACGAGCAATAGGGAATTGAAGTGCTGGTCTTGTCAGCCAGCACTTCATGAGTTAATTCTCTGTTTGGGTTTAGCCATGTGGTGCTGATCACACCACATGGCTACTTTGCATATTGTTTGGACAGCTTGCTCCGCCTCAGGTCATGTGATGCTGGCCACATCACATGATCCTGGGTGGGCTATTTAAAGATGGCAACTGCCTCACTCAGATGCCTGTGATTAGTTTATACTTTTGATCAGTGCTTGTGCGACCTTGTGTTTTGGATTTACTATTTGGACTCTGACTTTGGACTTGGACCTCTCTTCTCTTGACCCCTGGTATTTACGCTATCTCCTGTGTTTGACCCGGCTTGCTGACTACTCTATCATTGTGTTTGTTCCGTCTGTGTTTTGTCTCTCCCTGTGTTCCCTTTCCCTCCCTCTGCACTTACCCAGTATAGGGAACGTCTTCGTGGTTGTCCGCGGCCGCCTAGGGCCGTTTGAGGCAAGTAGGTAGGGAAAGAAGGGGGGTTTCAAGTACAGGGCACACCTTCCCTTGTCTCCCCCGTGACAGAATCACAGGCCGTATCATATGGAGCAATTGCGGGTGCTCACGGACCAGGTTCAGGGTATGGCGCAGATGATCCAGGACCTGGCCGAGAGGCTCCTACATCAGGAGCAGCTACAACCTGCACTAGTAGCGGCTCCCTCCACATCTAACCCCATTGTGGAACCTCATGTTAAATTGCCGGATCGGTTTTTGGGGAACCGGAAAACTTTCCGTTCCTTTAAGGAGAGCGTAAAATTGTATTTTCGCTTACGTCCTCACTCCTCGGGTGCCGAGCAACAGCGGGTAGGAATAATTATTTCCTTGCTGCAAGGTGATCCGCAGGAATGGGCCTTTTCTTTACCGCCTGACTCCCCAAGCTTGCAGTCTGTGGAAGCATTTTTTCAGGCCTTAGGCCTATTATATGAGGAGCCTGACTTGACTTCTGTAGCTGAGACTCAGCTCAGAGACATTCGGCAGGGTAACCGTCCAGTAGAGGATTACTGTGCTGAGTTTAGAAAGTGGTGTGTTTCCTCTGGATGGAATGACCCTGCTTTGAGAAGCCAGTTTAGGGTGGGGCTGTCTGACCATCTTAAGGACTTACTTGTCAGTTACCCTACTCCTGACACCCTAGAGGCGGCCATGACACTAGCCATTAAACTGGATCGTCGAGTGAGGGAGAGACGGAGGGAACGTTCAGATATTCCTCAGGGTGTCGTCCTGCCTGAATCCCCTCTTCTGAGTCCACCTTCTACCAGGGTCCCGGAGGAGTCCATACAGTGGGGAGGAACTTTGAGAGATCAGAGACGCTTGAATGGAACCTGTTTCTACTGCGGTGAGACGAACCACTGGCTCCAGCAATGCCCGAAACTTCTGCCCTCTAGAGAGCTTTCTGCCGGAAGTAAGGTAACCCCAGCGGTGGTAAGGAGGAAAGTATTATTACCTATCTCCATTGCGTACAACCAACTCAGGGGGTCCGGTAAGGCTTTTGTTGATTCTGGTTCTGCCATTAATTTTATTGATTTTGATTTTATACAATCTGTGGGGATTCCGCTAGTTCCTTTAAGGAAGGTGATTGAAATTATCGCACTGGATTCCACTCCATTGAATAATGGGAGAGTGGAGTTTTGTACTCCTGAGGTTGTATTAACTGTAGGAATTACCCATACCGAGACTTGTTCCTTCCTTGTATTAAAGGATTTACCTGCCGACCTTGTTTTAGGTCTGCCATGGTTACAGGACCACAACCCTGTGATCAACTGGTCGGTAGGTGAATTGGAAAAATGGGGAATGAATTGTGACAAATGTTGTAAATCAGTATTGCTGTTTGGAGGTACCACTGAGTCTCTTTCCTTGCCCAAGTATATCGGCGATTTTTCGGACGTTTTTTCCATGTCCGAGACTGAGTTCCTCCCTCCTCACCGGCAATATGATTGCGCCATCGACCTTATTGAGGGATCCAAATATCCCAAAGGTCGCATTTATAATCTCTCTACTCCTGAACGTCAGTCCATGAGGGATTATCTCAAGGAGAGTCTGGCCAAGGGTCACATCCGGCCTTCAGTTTCTCCCATGGGGGCAGGTTTTTTCTTTGTTGGTAAAAAGGATGGAGGATTGAGGCCCTGTATCGATTACAGGGAGCTCAATAAAATCACTGTTAAAAACAGATACCCGTTGCCCCTTATTCCTGACTTGCTGAATCAGGTCCAGGGGGCCTGTTGGTTCACCAAGCTGGATTTGAAGGGGGCATACAACCTAATCAGGATTCGTGAGGGGGACGAATGGAAAACTGCTTTTAATACCCCGGAAGGTCATTATGAGTACTTGGTAATGCCTTTTGGGTTAAGTAACGCTCCGGCAATTTTCCAAAACTTTGTCAATGACATTTTTAGACCATTTATTGGGAAATTTGTAATTGTCTATATTGATGACATCCTGATTTTTTCTGCAGACTGGGAAAGTCACGTATCTCACACCAGGCAAGTGCTGGAGGTGTTGCGTGAAAACAAGTTGTTCGTTAAAGGGGAGAAGTGTACCTTTGGTGTTCAGGAAGTGGCCTTTTTGGGATACATTCTCACCCCTTTTTCTTTCAAAATGGACCCAGTTAAAGTACAGGCCATTGTGGATTGGGTGCGACCTTCCTCTTTGAAGGCGCTCCAGCGATTTCTGGGGTTTGCTAATTTTTATCGTAAATTTGTCAAAAATTTTTCTGTGGTAGCCAAACCCATTACGGATTTGACTCGCAAGGGGGCTGATCTGGTCAATTGGCCCCCTGCAGCTATTGAGGCCTTTGAAAGGTTAAAGCAGTGTTTTATTAATGCTCCTGTGTTGGTCCAGCCTGATCAAAGTAAGCCTTTTGTAGTTGAGGTGGATGCGTCTGAGGATGGTGTGGGAGCTGTACTGTCCCAGGGGTCTTCCACCTTAACTAATCTTATGCCATGCGCCTTCTTCTCCCGCAAGTTCTCTCCTGCCGAGAGGAATTATGACATTGGTAATAGGGAGTTACTTGCAATCAAGTGGGCATTTGAGGAATGGCGTCATTTTTTAGAAGGGGCAGTTCACCGCATTACGGTCCTCACGGATCATAAGAATTTAATGTTTTTAGAATCGGCTAAGCGATTGAATCCTAGACAGGCGAGGTGGGCTTTATTCTTTACTCGTTTTGATTTTTGTGTTACCTTCAGACCCGGGAGCAAGAACGTTAAGGCCGATGCCTTATCCCGAAGTTTCAAGGCGTATCAGCCTCCTGACGTCCCTCCTGAGCCCATCCTGCCAGCTGATATCATCGTGGCCGCTACCTCATCTGACCTCGCTTCTGAAATCTCGGCAGGACAACATCTTGCTCCCATTGGTACCCCCAATGACAAATTGTTTGTGCCGGCTCATTTGCGATTGCAACTGCTGGGTGAGTGCCATAATTCTGTTTTGTGTGGACATCCTGGCATCAATGCCACCAAGGAGTTGGTCTCTAGGCAGTATTGGTGGCCGTCAATCTCCAGAGATGTTCAGGCTTTTGTAACTGCGTGTAACACTTGTGCCAGGTCCAAGAATACCAAGACACGACCTATGGGTGAGTTACATCCTTTACCCATACCTAGTAGACCTTGGTCACATCTGTCCATGGACTTTATCACGGACTTGCCGTGCTCTGAGGGTAAAACCGTGATATTTGTGGTGGTTGACAGATTCAGCAAAATGTGTCATTTTATTCCTTTGTGTAAATTACCCTCTGCAAAGGTCTTGGCGTCCGTGTTCATGGATAATATTGTCAAACTGCATGGTGTTCCTGAGAATATCGTTTCTGATAGGGGAGTACAGTTTGTGCCTAGGTTCTGGAGGGCGTTCTGTAATAAGATTGGTATCTCTTTGTCCTTTTCATCAGCCTTTCATCCGGAGACCAATGGTCAGACTGAACGTCTTAACCAATCCGTTGAGCAATATCTCAGATGTTATGTTTCTGATAACCAACATGTGTGGGCCAGATTCCTGTCTCTGGCTGAATTTGCAATTAATAATCGTGTTAATTCATCCTCTGGGATGTCGCCGTTTTTCTGCAATATGGGTTTTCATCCACGCTTTGGCTCCTGTTCCCCATCTGCGTCGGTTGTCCCAGAGGTCAATGATTTTTTCTCAAGAACTGTGCACAGTTTGGGCACAGGTTCAGTCGAACCTGGAAAAGGCCCAAGGAGTTCAAAAAGCTAAGGCTGATAGAAAACGTTCTAAGGGTGTGAATTTTAAGGTTGGGGATAAGGTATGGTTATCGACTAAAAATCTCAACATGAGGGTACCATCCTACAAGTTTGCACCTCCCTTCATTGGTCCTTACAGGATCACCAAGGTGATCAATCCAGTTTCTTTTAGGTTATGTTTACCCGACTCCCTTCGTGTTCATAATGTTTTTCATGTGTCTTTGCTCAAACGTTATGTTGCTCCCGTTGGTCCTGAGGAACAGTCTCCTCCTCCGGTTGAGGTAGCAGGACAAATGGAGCATGAGATTGCCAGAATTGTGGATGTGAGAAGGGTCCGGAATTCCTTCCAGTACCTCGTACATTGGAAGGGGTTCGGTCCTGAGGACAGGTCTTGGGTACCGTTGACCAGGATGCATGCAGACTCGCTCATCCAAAAGTTCCATCTGCAGCATCCCGATAAGCCTGCTCCCGCTGGTAAGGGTCCGGTGGCCCCTCGTGAAGGGGGGGGGTACTGTCACGCGAGGTCGGCGTCGCGCTCCCTCTGCACGACATCGCCGGACCTCTCCGCCCCCCTAGAGACGAGCAATAGGGAATTGAAGTGCTGGTCTTGTCAGCCAGCACTTCATGAGTTAATTCTCTGTTTGGGTTTAGCCATGTGGTGCTGATCACACCACATGGCTACTTTGCATATTGTTTGGACAGCTTGCTCCGCCTCAGGTCATGTGATGCTGGCCACATCACATGATCCTGGGTGGGCTATTTAAAGATGGCAACTGCCTCACTCAGATGCCTGTGATTAGTTTATACTTTTGATCAGTGCTTGTGCGACCTTGTGTTTTGGATTTACTATTTGGACTCTGACTTTGGACTTGGACCTCTCTTCTCTTGACCCCTGGTATTTACGCTATCTCCTGTGTTTGACCCGGCTTGCTGACTACTCTATCATTGTGTTTGTTCCGTCTGTGTTTTGTCTCTCCCTGTGTTCCCTTTCCCTCCCTCTGCACTTACCCAGTATAGGGAACGTCTTCGTGGTTGTCCGCGGCCGCCTAGGGCCGTTTGAGGCAAGTAGGTAGGGAAAGAAGGGGGGTTTCAAGTACAGGGCACACCTTCCCTTGTCTCCCCCGTGACAGATATTATATCATGAAAGTAGGGCATTTAAGTAGAAGCAGCAATGGCGATTTCTAGGGATGAACAAAGTATTCGTCTTTGTTGCAAATCAAATTTGTCACATTCTGGAGGCCCAAGGAAGACCTCTGGAATGTCTTGCAAACAGTACACAGCCAAATAACAGATCAGGGACCAAAAGAATACATTATTACACCTGTAATAATGGACCATGACAGTAAAGCAGGTTAAAGTAAAGCCATTGAGCCCCATTCTTCACAGAGCCCCTGGAGGTGTAATGAATTGGGCTGAGGGCTCACTGGAGGGTCCCGTTACACTTGGCCGCTAACCTGCAGAGAACCACGCTGGTGCAAGCACTAGTGGAAACAGACAACAGGACTGGAACCCAAACAAAATCAGGATATGGAGTAGACAACAAGGCAAACAGGAACAGCACAGAAACAGATGCCTGGACCCCATGCAGAATGGATGCATGTCCATCACAGGCAGAGCTGCACAAAGAATACTCCCTCCGGAGAACTCAGGGACCCTCTCACGAAGGCAGGACAAACACAGGAACAGAAGCAGTAATGAACTGCAGGACAAACAAGGAACAGACTAGATCAGAAACAGCAGTGCCAGGCTGGACAAAGGACGGGATCAGAAGCAGTTAAGCACTAAAAGGCTATGAGAAGCAGTTAGAGCACTGCTAGGCTAGACATGTAACAGAGTGGATCCAGACAGAGAACAGGTACAGAAGAACAGGCAGGGCAACAACTACAATGCATTACCAGGGGACACCACAAACAAGGTCAGATGGCAAAACATCCTGGGTCAGCAGCAAGGGGCTAAACTTAGTAAGGCACAGGACAGAACTAACCACAATCCCCACATCTCACAAATAAATATAGCGGTATAACAGAGGCACCTGATAAGCCACATCCAGGAACATACCAGGGAATGTTAACCCCATTGGAACCAGGAACAACAAGAAAAACAGAACAAACTATACAGGCCACAATTCACCCACAAGGCCACAGCCAGCACGCATCACAGATCCAGCATACATGGGAACACCCACAGCCAGTTCACAAAGGTATGCAGCCAGCCTACATGACACCGTTGACAGGAGCCACAGAGATGCAGACACGGAAGTCAAAAACAAAGGCCAAACCCCACACACACCACCACAGCCAGCATGCAATCCCAAGTAACCAACAAACACAGGTGTCATGTTGCAGTCAGTATGTGAGACAGCCTGCATCCAGCCTACATGGCAACAGTGACAAGAACTACACTGAGATGCAGACACGGGAGTACACACATTCAGTGGACTCAGTTCACAAAAGACACCGCAGCCAGCATGCAGCCCCAAGCAACCAGCATACATAACTGTCAGCCAACCTGCATGACCACAACTTTCACAGTGAACCACACTGTGTCACGCTCTGGTGTGGGGGGAAAAGCCACACCGAGCGTATGAGGGATGGGAACAGACAAAACCAGGGAACCGGTCACCTCCTGCAGGGGACCCTAAGACTAGGACCTGGCTGACTACAAGTATGAACAATCCTGGGTTGTAGAAAAGTTCATACACAGGAACCTAAACTAAATGAACCCTAGGAAACCCTGCAGTCTAGTGACACAAGAGAGTAAACCCGTTCCTCCAAGCGTAAGGAGGAACAGGAGACTCCAAAAGGAAAACAACAAAAGGAACAGAAGAAACTTAACTTAAGCAGATAACTCAGCAACTGGATCTCAGCCGAGATCCACACCACTCTCAACCAGGCAAGCAGAAGATATAAACCGCAAGGGAAACTGGGAGAGAAAGGGGTAAACAGGAGAAAGCTAATTGCCAAGCGGCAACAGCTGAGGGGAAGGGGTGTGGAGAACAGCACCCAAACCACAGGGAATAGCCTGTCAGATATGTCACTTAGAAAGCCGCGCAGAACGTCTGATTCCAGACGCAAGCCTACTCGTGACACACTGACAACATTTATCCTAAAATTTTGATCCAAGTCCACTTTGTGAACTTTGATTCGATTATCAATTAGTGATTTCCTTACCTCAAACAATTTATTGAAACAAACACCAACACCAGTGGTGGGTAAACCCGTACAAAAAATGTCAATGTCTTAAAAACTTGTCATGATGCCTTGAGCATCAATTACAGCTTGACAACATCTCATGCTGTTTACAGGTTGACTCATTATCTGCTGAGGCATGGCATCCCGGTCTTCTCGAAGGACAGCCCTCAGGTCATTGAGGGTACAGAGTTCTGAGCCTCTACACAGCGGATCCCATAGGTTTTCAATGGGATTCCCTAATTATGCGAACGCAATGAGCTGCCACATTGTTGTCCATGAAGATATAATGAGGCCTGAGTTGTTCATGCAGAGGCACAATGTTAATCAAGAAGTATGGGCTTGTCACTGGACCACTCACAAAGTGTAGGACAGTAATATATTGATTAGACAAACCAGCCCCCAACTCCTTGATGTCTCCAATGTCGTTTCCATTGTGGAATGTGGCCAAAGGGAATCCACTTCATTGCCTTTCTGTGACTCTTCCAGTCTCTATGTATCTTTGTTGCAACCTGCTCATGACACTCTGTGACACACTAAACTCAGTGGCCACTTCCGTCTGAGAACATCCTGCTTGAAGCCTTGCAGAGATGAGCTACTGTTCATCAATTGTTAGGTGTCGTCTTGGTCTGCAGTTTAGGACAAGTCCCAAATTAGGGAACTTCACCTGGTTGCCTATGGGATTCAAATTTGTTAATAAGTTCTCCCCATGTGCCAGGGATGCAGTCGACCTGAATCAAACAGCCAGACATCATTGCTGGTTAAAGAATTTGGCAACGCCGTAAAGCCAGTTTTATTAGTAGTACATTGGGGGTCTAGTCACCACCGCTTTTAACCATCATTTTTAATATGAACAATCAAAATCATAATAAAGTAATCAACCAGGCATGAAAAGACAGAATACAGAAGTTAATTCAGAGCTACATGCTAAGATCCAAAGTTTAAATGTAAATATTATGTATGAAATCTAGTGTTGAGTGAGCATGCTCGGCCAAACTCGCTTTTCGGCCAAGCATGCCTACGCTCGGGTCAGCTCGGTGTTCAGCCGAACACCAAGTGTACTCAAACACAATGCTCAAGTCCCCTCCCCGCACCAAAATGGATCCGTCATGACCCCAATGCAAGTCAATGGGGATGGATCCGTTTGGTGTGACACAATAGTAAACAGATCGGTCCCCATTGACTTGCATTGGAGTCATGACGGATCCGTCATGAACTCCATTGAAAGTCAATGGAGGACGGATCCGTTTGGTGTGACACAATAGTAAACGGATCCGTCCCCATTGACTTTCAATGGAGTTCATGACGGATCCGTCACCTATCAGGTTTTTTTTTTTCATTGAAGAATTCAAGGTGTATTTTTTTTTATTCACCAGCAGAGGGCGCAATGTAATGAAGAGGCTCTGCTGCTGCTGAGGAGAAGAAGCCTGAGGAGGAGGAGGTAAGTGGTTTGTGTTTGTTTGTTTGTTTTCTATTTTTCAGGATCGTGAATGCAGAGGACTACGTCGGATTTGGTGGATTACGTTGGACCAGCTTTTTTATTTTTTAAATAAAATGGTCAAACAGGGGTCTGAGTGAGTATTTATTTCAATTAAATATTTTATAAGTGTGTGTGTGTTTTTTTTTTCCACACTGCAGTTTTAGTAATCACGGCTATCTACAGACAACCCTGATTACTAATACTGGGCTTAGTGCTTCCTGGTATGGCCAGCACTAACCCCAGCATATATTACCTTGGCACCCACCGCCACCAGGGGTGTCGGGAAGAGCAGGGTACCCGCAGGACTGGCCCTTCTAAATTGAGGGTCCAGTTCTGGGGCAACGGCAGGCTGGGGTCCCCCCTTTTTTCCTTCTCCAGCCAGATACAGCCAGCAGCGGCAGTCTGGCACTACCAGGGTGGGAAGGGACACGGTTATTGGCCCTTCCCAGCCTAACAGTAACAGCCTGTCGCTGCCCCAGAACCGGACCCTCAATTTAGAAGGACTGGTCCTGCAGGTATCCGGCTCTTCCCGACACCCCTGGTGGTGGTGGGTGCCAAGGTAATATATGTTGGGGTTAGTGCTGGCCATACTGGGAATGCTACAAGTTACAGGATAACCAATGCTACAAGTTACAGGATACGTTATGTGTACAAAATTTGATACAAATGTATTCCCTCATTGAACATGCTTTTAAATCTCATTTTATATTTATGTTATTAAATTGACTTAACAAATGGGACTCCTGAGAAAATGGGAAAAAAATCTCCCAAGACTTATTTATCTGCCACCTTGCCTCAGATTTAGTATAAATATCTACACGGAATCCCATTATAGCTCATACTTACATGTCTGAAACCCACATGTCTTGAGTGTGCTGCTGTCTATTTCCTTTGGGATAGGATTTTCATAGAAGAATTAAGATTCATAAGAAATAAATCTGGAATAATAATGAATAACAAGATGATAGAAATATCTTATGTAGGTATTGGGAATGTAAATATACACAATGGATTCTGCTTCAGATTTTGTCCAGATTGTCTGAAATGTATTCATTAGGAAAAATAGGTAAATGTGTTCTCATTATTAAAAGTAACTAAAACGTTACTTTAGGAGGACAGATTGACCATTGACATTAAACAATAAGCTGATTTGTAGTTTTGTCTATTTTAGGCCACTATGGTATTTTCATTGTTTATACAAAAATGTGTTAAAAATAACAGATTTCTTTATATTACTCAATGACTCCATACAGTAGTTTGTTCTGTATAAAGTACTGTATTAGGGATGAGCAAATCAATTTACTCCTCTGTATACTGTAGGTCACGGTGTATTTAGTACAATATATGGACCCATATATTATTTATGTGTATAATATGATTTAATAACCGTCCAGTTATTGTGTGCAGTTTTTGGCTGATTGTGACATAACTACTATACTGTATGTTCTATGTGTAGGAGAACAACCTGACTGCGGTCACTGAGTTTTACCTTTTAGGATTTCAAGCCAGACAAGATTTAAGAATTTTCTTGTTTTCTCTTCTTCTGGTGGTTTACTGTGCAACAATATGTGGGAACTTCCTGATCATCATCCTGGTGTCCACCAGCAAGAACCTCCAGACTCCAATGTACTTATTCATATCACAACTGTCCATCAATGACATTTTTGTGATCTCAGTAATTGTCCCTAACCTACTCCACACCCTACTGAATAATGGAGGGACCATTACTTTTATTGACTGTATCACTCAGTTGTGTTTCTTCTCTGCCTGTGAAGCATCTGAATGTTTTCTTCTCACAGTGATGTCTTATGACAGATATGTGGCCATCTGTAATCCACTTCACTACTCAGCCATCATGACAGGAGGACATTGCATAACTTTGTCTATAACCAGTTGGTTGCTTGGATTTTCCATAATTTGTATTCATATCATAGAAACTGCAAAGCTACATTTTTGTGGGCCAAATATCATTGACCATTTATTCTGTGACATTGTCCCATTACTAGAACTTGCCTGTTCAGACACTTTTATTATCCAAATAGTGATTATTGTTATAGGCGGTCCAAATGTTATGGTGCCAGCCACAATCATTATAGTGACTTACACTTATATTATTTTAGCAATCTTAAGGATCTCATCCAGTACTGGTAGACAGAAAGCCTTCTCCACCTGTAGCTCCCACCTCATTGTGGTCTCCATATTCTTTTGGACTATATTCAGTGTTTATATTGTCCCATCAAAAGGCCTGACAAACACCATAAGTAAAATCCTCTCCCTGCTATATACTGTCTTTACTCCTTTGATTAATCCCATGATATACAGTCTGAGAAATAAAGACATTAGAAAAGCCGTACAAAGAACATTTCAAAAGCGCGTGATCTGGTGAATTAACAAAAGTTGGGTCTTCATATGTGTTTTATGTAGAGTTTTTCTTAATCATAGTTTTAAGGAATAAAATGATTATGGCAATAGCTACAGATGCAAGAAAAAGTAAATGGACCATTTAGAATAACCTGGATTACTACAATGATTATTAACAAAATGTGGTCTATCTACGTCACAATCATAGACACATCCTAACAAAACTGTTGTACCATTTATGTGTTTCATTGAACATATGCAATTATTTACAAATGGCTCTTAGGCCACAAAGACCCCAACTTGCCCCCGAACTAAAGTAATTAAGATTATAACTTTTATTTGTTTTATAATTCAAAAGCAAATAACCACCCTAACCATTAACACCACTCACAGGGAGGATGACTAATGCCAATTCTATAAAGGAAGCAGGGTGTGCACCAACCACTGCTATACCCTAATCATCAATACTTTTGTTTTATGTCACAACCTAGCCTGGTCTTCGTAGATACAGTACTATTGGCTACCTAATTAGTCACTCGCCCCTGGGCTATTAAAATGTTAACCACTGCCCCCTAAAATGTTTCACCAGTGACCTGGCTTCATCAGGGATCACAGACAGCAATAATTTGTTACGGATTTCATGGAAAATTTGATTCGCAACGAAAGCGAATTTCATGGCGATTCGTAGTAACGTTTTTTTTTTCCTAAAATGGCCGCAAGCACATGGCATGACATGGGGGAAGGATTTCTGGGACAAAGAAGTAAACACCCACAATGAGATCACATGCAGACATGTAGCCATTTAACAGCCAGCCAGGTCCTGTGATGTCAAAGCCCTATAAATAGTTCTGCAGCGCTGGAATCCGCCATTTGCTATTGATTTTAGACCAGAGACAGACGTCAGGAGAGATAGGGCAAGTGATAGAAAAACTAAAGAAAAGAAATAAGGAGATCAGGGATAGATAATCTGAATTGCAGGGATAAGAGAGGGATGATTTCTAGACAGAAAATCAGGCAGTGACATCGCTATTCTGGTACACTGAGCAGTGAGTGGGCATAGGGGTTACCCTGTTATACAGCACTGCACTCTGTTCTAAAGGCTGTTTTGGGTGCTGTATTCAAAGAAGCACCACTAGTGTTGCTTTTTGCAGTGCAGTAAGAGGGTCAGAGCCTTGTTTGTGGTACATTATAAAAATATATATATATATTAAAAAATATATAAAATAAATAATAACAAAAAACAATATTAAAAAAAATATCTTTTGGGTTGTGTTTGGGGAAAAACATATATAATCCATGATTGGCAGCTTGTAAATGTGAAAGAAATAGTTGCGGCATTATTCGCCATACAAATAGACAAGCGCCATATAGTGCTAAATTCTTCAGTGAAGTTGAATTGCCAAAAAAACTGTGAATCAGTGTTTGTGGGGGTTGTTAGTTTTAAATAACTATTTGCGGCGTTATTCGCCATCCAAACAGAAAAGCGTGATATTGTGCTAACGTAGTCAGTGAAATTGACTTGCCAAAAAAACTGTAAATCCGTGTTTGTGGGGTTGTTAGTTTTAAATAACTATTTGCAGCGTCATTCGCCATCCAAACAGAAAAGCGAGATGTAGTGCTAATGTAGTCAGTAAAGTTGACTTGCCAAAAAAACAGTGAATCTGTGTTTGTGGGTTTTTTTAGTTTTAAATAACTATTTGCACCGTCATTCACCATCCAAACAGAAAAGCGTGATATAGTGCTAACATAGTCAGTGAAGTTGACTTGCCAAAAAAACTGTGAATCCGTGTTTGTAGAGTTGTTAGTTTTAAACAACCATTTGCGGCGTTAATCGCCATCCAAACAGAAAAGTGTGATATTGTGCTAACGTAGTCAGTGAAGTTGAATTGCCAACAAAACAGTGAATCTGTGTTTGCGGGGTTGTTAGTTTTAAACAACCATTTGCGGTGTTATTCGCCATCCAAACAGAAAAGCGTTATGTAGTGCTAACTAGAGATGAGCGAATATGCTCGTCCGAGCTTGATGCTCGTTCGAGAATTATGGTATTCGCATATGCTCGCTACTCGGACGAGCATATCGCGATCCTCGAGGAAATGGCATCTTCCTCTTCCTGCATGTTAGGCGCCTTTTCTCAGCCAATCAACATGCAGAAGACTCTTTGGTACCTCCTAGCATCACGTGGGGCCCCTACAAGTCGATAGCAGGGATTGGCTGGCCAAATCAGATGACCTGGGAATATAAGAATCTGGTCCCGCTCTGCTCACGTCAGATGCCGCCTGCATGAGATTAGGGATAGAGCTGCTGTCTGTCAGGGAGAGTGTTAGGGCCTGAATTTAGATGTTGGTTAGGCAGGAATCATGCTCAAAGAACTCAACAGCCTTTCAAAGGGTTACAAGCACCTTTTTTTTTGGTCTCCTCCTGGCTGCTGGCTGGGACTTGTAGTGCAGCTACCGCCATCTTGGCTGCACACTGTGCACAGCGACTGGTGGCAGAAGGGACAGCACGTGGTCCACACAGACCCAAAATAAATTGCGCAAAAAGTCCTCTCAGTACTCATTTTTGCTGCTGCTGTACATTGGCCTGCTGGGATCTGTAGTGCAGTCTAGGGAATACGTTTTTTCTCTCATTTCTATACACTACAGTCCAGTGAACAATTATGTAGTGTGCTGTACAGTAGCGTCAGTCTAGGGAATATGTTTTTTTTCTCTCTGTTAGATGTACTACAGTCCTGTGAAAAATGTAGTGGTTTGTGGTAAAATTGCTGCCATTTAAAGACTACATTTTTTCTCATTTATATATACTACAGTCCAGTAAAAAATGTTGTGGTTTGCGGTAAAATAGCCACCATTTGAAGACTACATTTTTTCTCATTTATATGTACTACAGTCCAGTGAAAAATTCTGTAGTGTGCTGTTCAGCAGCGTCAGTCTATAAAATATGTTTTTTCTCAGTTATATGTACTACAGTCCAGTGAAAAATGTAGTGGTTTGCGGTAAAATAGCCGCCATTTAAAGACTATGTTTTTTTCTCATTTATATACACTACAGTCCAGTAAAAAATGCAGTGGTTTGCGGTAAAATAGCCGCCATTTAATGACTACATTTTTTTCTTATTTATATATACTACAGTCCAGTGAAAAATGTTGTGGTTTGCGGTAAAATAGCCGCCATTTAAAGACTACGTTTTTTTAGGGAATACGTTTTTTCTATTATTTCTATACACTACAGTCCAGTGAACAAATATGTAGTGTGCTGTACAGTAGTGTCACTCGGGAAAATACGTATTTTCTCTCAGTTATATGTACTACAGTCCAGTGAAAAATGTAGTTGTTTGCGGTAAAATAGCCGCCATTTAAAGACTACGTTTTTTTCTCATTTATATATACTACAGTCCAGTGAAAAATTCTGTAGTGTGCTGTATAGCAGTGTCAGTCTATAAAATATGTATTTTCTCCGTTATATGTACTACAGTCCAGTGAAAAATGGAGTGGTTTGCGGTAAAATAGCCGCTATTTAAAGACTATGTTTTTTCTCAGTTATATTTACTATAGTCCAGTGAAAAATGTAGTGGTTTGCAGTAACAAAGCCGCTATTTTAAGACTACGT
>ONZH01000559.1:0-73976 GCA_900303285.1 Rhinella marina | reverse complement strand
AATCGATTCGTCCTCTCCTCTACCGGAATAAAAGAGGAGACGTTATCTTTATACCGGGGGTCCAGGAGTGCGAAGACCCAGTACAGTTTGTTCTCCACTATCCGGACAACACGTGTGTCCCGGGAAAAGCAGCCCAGCATGAAGTCAGCCATGTGTGCCAGACTCTGAATAGGCATGACCTCACTGCCCCCACCAGAAGGATCACTTGCCATTTCCTCCTCTTCCTCTTCCGCCTCCTCTCCGCCCCATCCGCGCTGAAACCAATGGGACGCACACAGCCTGACTGCTACCCTCGCCGCCAGCATCCTCCTCCTCTTCCACAGCCACCTCCACGTCGTCCTCCTCCTCCTCCTCCTCATCCTCCTCCTCCTGCAACTGCCACCGTGAAGCAGACAAAAGTGTGGTCTGACTGTGTAGCTTCCGTTGCGTCTCCTCCTACCCCCGTCTCCTCTGCGTGCAATGCGTTCTCCCTTATTGCGATGAGCGATTCTTTAAGGACGCCTAGGAGCGGAAATGGTTACGCTCACTATAGCGTTCCTCGCTGCTGACCTTCTTGGTGGACTCCCTCAAAGATACGCAGTACATCGCATATGTCTGCCATCCATGGCCACTCGTGGTTGGCAAACTGAGGGAGCTGAGTTGGAGGCACGCGTGGATTCATTATCTGGTACTCCATCAATGCTCTCTGCTGCTCACCACACCCCTGGCCAACATGGAATAGGTGGAATTCCAGCGAGTCGGCAGGTCGCACAACAGCCGATGTTCAGGCAAATGGAGGCGTTGCTGGAGTTTTTTTAAGCTAGCAGCAGCTACAGTTGAACTTCCGAAAGTGAGCGCACAAGCGCCGCACTTTTCACCATAGCTCTTTGCCAGGTTGGGGTAAGTCTTCAGAAATTTTTGGACTACCAGATTAAAAAACGTGGGCCAGGCATGGTACGTGGATTGAGTTCGGCAAGCTCCAGAGCCCGCCACCAGGTTACGGCCGTTATCGCCACACGACCATGGCCTGGTCCTAGCTGCAGCGGCGACAGCCACATCTCCGTTCTGCTGCAATATGGCGTCCCTCACCTTCTGGGGCGCTGTGCTTCCTGTCGCCCAAGCTGATGAGCTTTTAGCACCGCCTGCTGACGTCTCCCCGCGCCCAGTGCTGCAACGCTTCCAGCTAGCGGCTGAGGGAGATGTTAAGCACAGGAGGAGGAGGAGGAGGAGGAGGAGGAGGGGGTTTATCAGAACCCATGCTGGCAATCTTGGGCGGGGGGTGGTAGGTAGGCCGTCTCTGTTTGCGACCCCGTCCCGCCTCCACTACATTCACCCAGTGTGCCGTCAGAGAAATGTATCGTCCCTGGCCGCAAGCGCTTGTCCATGAGTCGGTGGTCAAGTGGACCTTTGCGCTGACTGCGTACCTCAGGGTCCGCCTGATGTTACGCGACACTGCTGGTGCAGGGCGGGGACGGCACTCGGGAAAAGTAGTGGCGGCTAGGGACGGAAATAGCGAGGTGCGGCCAGCCGCCATCAGGTCGCGGAAGGCCTGCGTCTCCACAAGCCTAAACGGCAAACATCTCCAGGGCCAGCAGTTTGGAGATGTGGCAGTTAAGGCTTGGCTTGGGGGTGACTCGAGGCGTACTTCCGCCGCGGTCGAACGCCTGCGAGATGGACAGTTGTTGGGGACGAGGAGTGTGAAGGTGCAGGCGAAGAGGCGGGGGAAGGGGCAGGGGAAGGGGAGGCTGAAGGAGAAGGCCCCAAAGTAGCAGAGGCAGAGGCAGATGTGGAGGTGTCCTGGCTGGAGGTCTGGACCGCAGTGGCAGCACACAACAAAGGGGAAGAGGCAGTGGCAGCAAGACCGGGCGCAGTTTGTATTGCGTTTTGCTCTCTCCCACTCAGCCCAGTGCTTGAATTCCAAGTGACGCCGCATGCCTGAGGTGGTCAGATTGCTCTTCTCAGAGCCCCTACTCAGTTTTGAGTGGCAGAGTGTGCAAACCGCGCTCAGTTTGTCATCCGCACAAACATTAAAATATCTCCACACCACAGAAGTACGAGGCCTCGATGGGGGAGCTTCGCACGGACTGGCTGCTGGCGGGAACAGCTTCGGCCCTGCTGGCTGTGGCCTCACTTCTCTGTCTGAACTGTCCTCTGCCTGTTGGCCATCCCTCTGCCTGTGGACATCCCTCTGCCTGTGGACATGCCTCTGCCTGTGGACATCCCTCTGCCTGTGGACATCCCTCTGCCTGTGGACATCCCTCTGCCTCTTGCTGCCTTTTTCGGTGCTGCGCAGACCACCACCTCTCCACTGCTTTTCCTCGCTGGACATCACCCCTGGCCAAGTGGGGTCGGTCATTTCGTCATCCACCACCTCCTCTTCCTCACTCTGCTCCTCCTCCTGCCCACTGGACATTCCAACAGCCTCCCTTGATGGCAACTGCGTCTCATCATCATCATCGCTCATGATAACAGATGCTGGCTCAGGGTCCACATCAGCAGGAGATGGCGAAAAACTCCAGTGTTTGGGCATCACTACAAACAAAATTCCTCTGCTAGCTCCTGGGATTCTTCCGGCACATCTGAAAAAGGACCCGAAAAGAGCTCCTGGGAGGGGTCAAGGGTGGGATGACTCTGTTGGCCAGGTGTGGAGGAAGGAGGGTCAGAGTGAGGACTGTGTGGATGACTGGCTGGTGGACAACTGTGTGGAAGCGCTATCGGCTATCCATTGCACCACCTGTTCAACCTGCTCAGGCCTCAACAGCGGTGTAACCCGCCCCCTGCTTAACTGTCCCATAAAGGCAGGGATTCTGGATGAGCGGGATCCTGGCTGATCCTCACCAGCACACATTGTATCCCCACTGGCTTCAAACAAGGCCCCCAACAGCATTTCCGCGCCCCCGTCCTCGTCCACGTCCACGTCCTATTCCGCTAGCCCCCCTCCGCATTTTATTTTTTTTTTGTTGCAAATACAATATTTGGGTATATAATTAGGTATGTGAAATAATTTAGCAAGAGAACGCACAGTACAGTGGCCTATTAAAAGGCCTAGATATTGTATATTTCAAAGTACACAGCCGTGTAGTAACAGAACAGACGGTGGGTATTTACACCAGGTATGTGAGATAATTTAACAAGAGAACGCACAGTACAGTGGCCTATTAAAATGCCTAGATATTGTATATTTCAAAGTACACAGCCGTGTAGTAACAGAACAGACGGTGGGTATTTACACCAGGTATGTGAGATAATTTAACAAGAGAACGCACAGTACAGTGGCCTATTAAAATGCCTAGATATTGTATATTTCAAAAGTACACAGCCGTGTAGTAACTGAACAGACGGTGGGTATTTACACCAGGTATGTGAGATAATTTAACAAGAGAACGCACAGTACAGTGGCCTATTAAATGGCCTAGATATTGTATATTTCAAAGTACACAGCCGTGTAGTAACTGAACAGACGGTGGGTATTTACACCAGGTATGTGAGATAATTTAACAAGAGAACGCACAGTACAGTGGCCTATTAAATGGCCTAGATATTGTATATTTCAAAGTACACAGCCGTGTAGTAACTGAACAGACGGTGGGTATTTACACCAGGTATGTGAGATAATTTAACAAGAGAACGCACAGTACAGTGGCCTATTAAAATGGCCTAGATATTGTATATTTCAAAGTACACAGCCGTGTAGTAACTGAACAGACGGTGGGTATTTACACCAGGTATGTGAGATAATTTAACAAGAGAACGCACAGTACAGTGGCCTATTAAATGGCCTAGATATTGTATATTTCAAAGTACACAGCCGTGTAGTAACTGAACAGACGGTGGGTATTTACACCAGGTATGTGAGATAATTTAACAAGAGAACGCACAGTACAGTGGCCTATTAAAATGGCCTAGATATTGTATATTTCAAAGTACACAGCCGTGTAGTAACTGAACAGACGGTGGGTATTTACACCAGGTATGTGAGATAATTTAACAAGAGAACGCACAGTACAGTGGCCTATTAAATGCCTAGATATTGTATATTTCAAAGTACACAGCCGTGTAGTAACTGAACAGACGGTGGGTATTTACACCAGGTATGTGAGATAATTTAACAAGAGAACGCACAGTACAGTGGCCTATTAAATGGCCTAGATATTGTATATTTCAAAGTACACAGCCGTGTAGTAACTGAACAGACGGTGGGTATTTACACCAGGTATGTGAGATAATTTAACAAGAGAACGCACAGTACAGTGGCCTATTAAAATGGCCTAGATATTGTATATTTCAAAGTACACAGCCGTGTAGTAACTGAACAGACGGTGGGTATTTACACCAGGTATGTGAGATAATTTAACAAGAGAACGCACAGTACAGTGGCCTATTAAATGCCTAGATATTGTATATTTCAAAGTACACAGCCGTGTAGTAACTGAACAGACGGTGGGTATTTACACCAGGTATGTGAGATAATTTAACAAGAGAACGCACAGTACAGTGGCCTATTAAAATGCCTAGATATTGTATATTTCAAAGTACACAGCCGTGTAGTAACTGAACAGACGGTGGGTATTTACACCAGGTATGTGAGATAATTTAACAAGAGAACGCACAGTACAGTGGCCTATTAAAATGGCCTAGATATTGTATATTTCAAAGTACACAGCCGTGTAGTAACTGAACAGACGGTGGGTATTTACACCAGGTATGTGAGATAATTTAACAAGAGAACGCACAGTACAGTGGCCTATTAAATGGCCTAGATATTGTATATTTCAAAGTACACAGCCGTGTAGTAACTGAACAGACGGTGGGTATTTACACCAGGTATGTGAGATAATTTAACAAGAGAACGCACAGTACAGTGGCCTATTAAATGGCCTAGATATTGTATATTTCAAAGTACACAGCCGTGTAGTAACTGAACAGACGGTGGGTATTTACACCAGGTATGTGAGATAATTTAACAAGAGAACGCACAGTACAGTGGCCTATTAAAATGCCTAGATATTGTATATTTCAAAGTACACAGCCGTGTAGTAACTGAACAGACGGTGGGTATTTACACCAGGTATGTGAGATAATTTAACAAGAGAACGCACAGTACAGTGGCCTATTAAAATGCCTAGATATTGTATATTTCAAAGTACACAGCCGTGTAGTAACTGAACAGACGGTGGGTATTTACACCAGGTATGTGAGATAATTTAACAAGAGAACGCACAGTACAGTGGCCTATTAAAATGCCTAGATATTGTATATTTCAAAGTACACAGCCGTGTAGTAACTGAACAGACGGTGGGTATTTACACCAGGTATGTGAGATAATTTAACAAGAGAACGCACAGTACAGTGGCCTATTAAAATGGCCTAGATATTGTATATTTCAAAGTACACAGCCGTGTAGTAACTGAACAGACGGTGGGTATTTACACCAGGTATGTGAGATAATTTAACAAGAGAACGCACAGTACAGTGGCCTATTAAAATGCCTAGATATTGTATATTTCAAAGTACACAGCCGTGTAGTAACTGAACAGACGGTGGGTATTTACACCAGGTATGTGAGATAATTTAACAAGAGAACGCACAGTACAGTGGCCTATTAAAATGCCTAGATATTGTATATTTCAAAGTACACAGCCGTGTAGTAACTGAACAGACGGTGGGTATTTACACCAGGTATGTGAGATAATTTAACAAGAGAACGCACAGTACAGTGGCCTATTAAAATGCCTAGATATTGTATATTTCAAAGTACACAGCCGTGTAGTAACTGAACAGACGGTGGGTATTTACACCAGGTATGTGAGATAATTTAACAAGAGAACGCACAGTACAGTGGCCTATTAAAATGCCTAGATATTGTATATTTCAAAGTACACAGCCGTGTAGTAACTGAACAGACGGTGGGTATTTACACCAGGTATGTGAGATAATTTAACAAGAGAACGCACAGTACAGTGGCCTATTAAATGGCCTAGATATTGTATATTTCAAAGTACACAGCCGTGTAGTAACTGAACAGACGGTGGGTATTTACACCAGGTATGTGAGATAATTTAACAAGAGAACGCACAGTACAGTGGCCTATTAAATGCCTAGATATTGTATATTTCAAAGTACACAGCCGTGTAGTAACTGAACAGACGGTGGGTATTTACACCAGGTATGTGAGATAATTTAACAAGAGAACGCACAGTACAGTGGCCTATTAAATGCCTAGATATTGTATATTTCAAAGTACACAGCCGTGTAGTAACTGAACAGACGGTGGGTATTTACACCAGGTATGTGAGATAATTTAACAAGAGAACGCACAGTACAGTGGCCTATTAAATGGCCTAGATATTGTATATTTCAAAGTACACAGCCGTGTAGTAACTGAACAGACGGTGGGTATTTACACCAGGTATGTGAGATAATTTAACAAGAGAACGCACAGTACAGTGGCCTATTAAATGGCCTAGATATTGTATATTTCAAAGTACACAGCCGTGTACTAACTGAACAGACGGTGGGTATTTACACCTGGTATACAAAAAGGGTATTGCAGGCACACAGAACCCAGAACACTAGAGCCAAATAAACTGTATTTAAAAAAATAAAATAAAATTCACAGCCGTATACTGCCAGATCAGATGGTGCATATACACACTAGTTATATAACAGGGTTGTTCAGCCTAAAAGAACGCTGAACAGTAGTGCCAAATATAGTTTGGTATGTAGCAGAGCACCTAATACACCACTAATGCCTCTCTCTGTCCCTACTCCAGCAGCTATCCCTGAATACAGCAGCCGTTCTCTGTAAAGTCTATATTGTAGTAAAGCTATCACTGAAGTCCACTGTAGTAGCCCTGATAAGGGCTTTTAATCACGCTCCTGCCTGTCCAACAGCTAAAACCTATCTGTCCCTTCTCCAGCCTCTGTCCCTGACTAAGTTCACGCAGCATATGCGTACGAGCAGGAAGAGCTGAGTTTTTAATATTCGAGGTCACATGGTTTTTCCAGCCAATCCATGTAGACGCTGTTTTCGCGCTGCCAGCGTGCTCAGCGTGCCTGTCATACCCCCCCTGCATGTTGATTGGTGGAAAAAGAGCGCCAGGGAAGGTGGGAGGGGAAACGAATTCTAAGTGCGCCATCGCCGTTATACTCGATTGAAATCGAGTATGCCGAATATCGTAGTATTCGATCGAATACCGGCTCGATCGAACACTACTCGCTCATCTCTAGCTATTAACAAATACAGTTCAAATCACAGCAATACAGCAGAGTGAACCCATAGTATATATGAGCAAGGACGCAGTACTTATCAGACAATACCCTATGTCTCCATTCCCTGTGAGTCTCTATAGCAGCATCTGACTAGTATAGGGGTATATCTAATGGTTTGTATATATCCCTCTCATCCACGAGGGAGTACTGTATTAAAGCCAATATCCATACTGTCAGTAAGTGGACTAGGTTAGATAACAACACAGCAGGTAAGTATCATATTTTCAGCATTAAAGATTCCCATACATCAATGTACATACCGTTAGTGGAATAGTGGGGCTGTATGAAAGGCGTCCTAGCGGCTGTAGCTGTATCAAGCCGCTATTTAAGCTAGAGGAAGCCGCGCTCTAAATTGATGACGTCACCGGTCATGTGACCGCGCGTCAATGAGCGTGGACATGCGCATTTCTATTGAGGGCAAAAGCGTATCTAAAACTTTGCCCATACTTCATTCTAGCATTTTGAAAGCTCAAATATACTAACTATAACATTACAAAACGCGATTTCTAAATCATCCAATCTATTATTAAGATCTATAAAGGGAAGGGAGGGCGAGTATCCGATTGCAGTATTAGTATTGACATACTACAATGTTAGTACATATAATACAATAAAATTACCTGGGGATGAAATAAGCCCAAAATATGAAATCTGGAAGGGGAAAAGTATAGAAAATTACATAGAGTGTAGATCTACATAAAGGGTAAAAAAAGGGTAGAATAATAAGACAGTTACACAATATGAAGTTCAAAATCACGGTTTAATCCTGCTGGAGCCACGGTATGTGTGTACGATTGATAGAGAAATACACCACACGATTATGGAGTATCAGAGGGGCCATTTTCCTTGTGCTTCTAATCTCACTAATGTTGAACGACAAGCACTGAATACTTTATGTCAGGATAAATCAATTACTATTAAACAGGCAGACAAAGGGGGAGCTATAGTCGTTATGGACACCTCATATTATGTACAAGAGATTAGGAGACAACTTTCCGATGCAGCGACATATCAGTCGGTCCAATACAATCCTACATCTCGGATTAGAGATTTAATCCTTAATATACTAAATAAATATCTACAGCTTAATATTATCGACTGTGATACCTTTAAGTTTCTGCAGAAGGAATTTCCAATTATTCCTGTTTTTTATGTTCTTCCAAAAATTCACAAGAATCTGCAAAAACCACCGGGCCGACCGATTGTCGCTTCTACGGAATCAATTTTAGCCCCTCTTTCTATGTTTTTGGAAAAGGTGTTGACTCCTTTGGTTAAGGAGACCACATCTTTCCTTTTAGACACCTCATCGTTTCTTCAGAGTATAAGGACAATAAAAAAGATTCCTGCAGATGCCTTATTAGTTACACTAGATGTGAATAGTCTTTATACTTCTATAACTCACAAAGACGGCATTGAAGCTTCTGCGTCCTTTCTGTCCAAATCATCTCTTACTCACCTAGAACAGTCCTTTTGCCTTGAACTACTAGAACTGGTGTTACATAATAATTTTTTTATGTTCGGCAACGATTCTTGCATACAGAAGGTTGGGACTGCAATGGGGACGAATGTGGCCCCCCCTTATGCAAATTTATATATGGCCAAGTTTGAAACAGACTTTGTCCATATACACCCATCTTTTAAAAATAATGCCATAATGTGGCGTCGATATATCGACGACATATTCTGTATATGGACTGGGGACGCAGACTCCTTCAATGCCTTCTTTGACTACCTGAATAGCATGAGAAAAAATCTACAATTCACAGCCCATGTTGATTTACGGCAAATCAGTTTCCTGGATACTTTAGTGATGAAAGATCTATCGGGGAACCTGAGTACTGATCTGTACATTAAAGATACCGATCGGAATGCATTGCTATTCTATTCTAGTAATCACCTTATTAATACAAAAAATCACTTCCTCGGTCCCAATTCACCAGAGTGAATAGGATCGTGAGTAATTCAGACACTAGAACGACCCGTCTTACAGAAATGGCCCAAAAATTTAAAGACCATGGTTACCCTTATGCTTTATTACAAAAAGAGTTTGTCTCTATACCCCAACAAAGTTCTCGTCGGGAGAAATCCATCACTCCTCGGATACCATTAGTAGTTACCTATCACTCTATCATGCCTAAAATTAAAAACACTATTCAGAAACATTGGAATATTCTAAATAAGTTTTATCCCACTATACCAGAGTTTTCTGTACCAGTACGTGTCTGCTATAAAAGACCAAGAAATATTCGTGATTTACTTATTAAAGCAGACATAGGTTCTCAGAAACCATCTCTGAGACAAATTACTTTCTCCACTCCGAAAGCAGGCACATTTCCATGCCTTTCTTGTGCGCAATGCACAAATGTAAGGAAGGGCCAAACGTTCACACACCCTCATTCTGGTAGGGTCTATAACATTCGGGGTTTCTTCACATGCGCTACGTCCTTTGTGATCTATTTGATCAAATGCCCGTGCGGTCTCGCATACATTGGGGAGACTTCCCAGTGTGTGCGAGACCGCATAAGTAAGCACAAATCTGACATTCGCTGTAAAAAGACAGATCTTCCTATACCTGAACATTTTGTCAAAACTGGTCACAGTGTGAGCCAGTTGAAGTTTCAAATCATTGAACATATTTCCTCTCCACGTAGAGGAGGTAATCGCATGTTAAAACTACATACATGGGAGTCCTTCTGGATCCACGAGTTACAAACCGTGGCTCCAGCAGGATTAAACCGTGATTTTGAACTTGCGTAACTGTCTTATTATTCTACCCTTATTTTCCCCTTTATGTAGATCTACACTCTATGTAATTTTCTATACTTTTCCCCATCCAGATTTCATATTTTGGGCTTAATTCATCCCCAGGTAATTTTATTGTATTATATGTACTAACATTGTAGTATGTCAATACTAAAACTGCAATCGGATACTCGCCCTCCCTTCCCTTTATAGATCTTAATAATAGATTGGATGATTTAGAAATCGCGTTTTGTAATGTTATAGTTAGTATATTTGAGCTTTCAAAATGCTAGAATGAAGTATGGGCAAAGTTTTAGATACGCTTTTGCCCTCAATAGAAATGCGCATGTCCACGCTCATTGACGCACTGTCACGTGGCCATTGACGTGCGGTCACATGACGGGTGACGTCATCAATTTAGAGCGCGGCTTCCTCTAGCTTAAATAACGGCGCGATACAGCTACAGCTGCTAGGACGCCTTTCATACAGCCCCACTATTCCACTAACGGTATGTACATTGATGTATGGGAATCTTTAATGCTGAAAATATGATACTTACCTGCTGTGTTGTTATCTAACCTAGTCCATTTACTGACAGTATGGATATTGGCTTTAATACAGTACTCCCTTGTGGATGAGAGGGATATATACAAACCATTAGATATACCCCTATACTAGTCAGATGCTGCTATAGAGACTCACAGGGAATGGAGACATAGGGTATTGTCTGATAAGTACTGCGTCCTTGCTCATATATACTATGGGTTCACTCTGCTGTATTGCTGTGATTTGAACTGTATTTGTTAATAGCCTGACATCACACTTTTTGGATTTTATATGTAGATGTCTGTAATTTTGTCTTTGTGTTTGATAGTAATGTCCATTTGTCTTGTAATATTTTTAACAATTTGTTCTGTCTGATACTTTGTCATTTACTAATGATTAATGTATATATGTTATATATGTTTATAGGCCGTGATCAAGGTCCGGGAGGACCGAAACGTTAATGTTGGCCTTGACAAAAATGGATTATCAATAAAGCGTCCTACTAATTTGCCACAACAACCCCCACCTCTAATTGCTAGCTATCTCATTCCACACAATATAGGAAGAAAGCTGTCAATCATCTACGAGAGGGAGAGGGGAGCAGAAGAGCTTCTCACTGGCCAAATAATGTAAGTGATCATGTTTGGTAATCAGCGTCTCTGTCAGCAGTGTATATTGCCTTTAGATAGAGTGGCATAAATGTGGTGACAGATTCAGTGTCGGACTGGGGTGCCTAGGGCCCACCAGTAAAATTCACTCCGGGGGCCCACCGTAAAGGTACATGCTTATGGTACCTGCCCACATTATCTAGTCTTTTATATGGACATAGGCAATGTTCTGTATAGCATCTTAGCCAGCCTATCTTTATGACAGTCTAGCGTGCTATGTGCCACTTGTGCAGGGGGTGTGGTACTAGAGGCTCATCTTGCTCAGGGGCCCACCGTGGGATTAACCTGTTCCCCTGTAGTCTAGTCCAACCCTGGACAGATTCCCCTTACAATATTTCAGTTGCTTACACTTATCTGATGTTTTAAAGTAGCCAAGTGTAAGACGTGCTATGATTTTACAGGGGAAAGCTCAGCAGTTCTTCAAAGAACTATGCAGAAATGTGAGACATGTTACAGAGTGACTTCATTAGATCTTCTTATTTGGATTTTGGTTCAGCCCCAAAAATAGCAGTATACATATGGCAGCTCACCTATATGATGAAAATTATAGAAATACACGAAGCAGAAGAAATCTAAGATAGCACTGTATGAGCGTTACACATACAATATTTCCAGAAATTATGTAATAAGCGGGGTTACACACATTTCCAATTATCTACAAGTTGAAATGCATCATTTCAGTTTATGCTTTCAGGTTTAAGAGATCTTTATAATGTTAACAGATGTTTCTTTTAAAGATTCTTGAATGTATTTTCACATGACTTAAGAAGGCTTAGCGTGTCTAACCAGAGGCTTGTGAAGACTGATGGAGGTAATTCCAGTCTTATGCAGAGGTTCTACTCATCTACTGGTGTTAAAAAACATTACATCACATTATAGAACATTTTTCAATACTTCTTTATCCATCTTATATAGAAGAATATGACTGACCTAATTTAGTTTTGTAATTGTTTTGTGCTACAATTTTAATATCTTAGTTTGATCCAGAGTTTAGTGAATTGATGCTAAAAAAATGTATTTGTTGTGAATTTCACAAACATTTTTCTTCCAAATGAAGTTTTGGTGATACGTTTTGGATGAATCGCGCAAAATGTTGCTCCCCATTTTAGTTTTAAAATTTAGTACACTAGAGCAGGGATGCCCAACCTGCGGCCCTCCAACTGTTGAAAAACTACAACTCCCAGTAGATGTAGGCTGGGAGTTGTAGTTTTCCAACAGCTGGAGGGCCGCAGGTTGGGCTTCCCTGTACTAGAGAATGATATAGTGCAGGGAAGATGGAAAGTCACATGACCCAGGGTGGAGCTCCAGCCAGCAGGCTTGCCCAAAATGCTTTGCAGTCAGCCTGACACCAAGTCAAGAGGTAAGATATTGGCTGGTCAATCAAGCTCTGGGCCAGCTCTGAAGAACAGACCCCATTTTGAGTTCAGCCACTGAACATGTCTGTCTTATCCATAACAGACAGACAAGAAGACAGGAGGTTAGTGTACTGTGAGGTTATAGTCAGGGCTGCCAGGACTGTTCACAAATAACATGTATACAGGGTTCTGCACTTAAAGAAACAGAACATTGTTTGTTTTTATGTGCAGGGTCTGGCCTTTTTTGTCTAAAAACCTGATGCAAAGCTTTTCTGCATTTCATAAGTGTGCAACAGAAATATTTCTCTGCATCACCAGCAGCATATATTTTGCTGCATATGCTGTACAATTTTACATATTTCTTTACAAAAACCTGTTGCAATTTTTCTACAGATTATTAAGTGCACAAATAAGTGTATTTTAGTGAATCAATAGCAGTGTGTAGTTTGGTCACAGCCAAGGAACATCCAGTTGGTTCTGTATTTTTTTTACAAAGCACCTGTTTCGATTTTTCTACAGTATATAAGTGAGCAATTAAACGTATTTTAGTGCCTCAATAACAGTGTATAGTTTGGTCGCAGCCAAGGGACATCTAAGGCCTGTAATTTTTGTTGCAGTATTTCTACTGTATATAATTGCTCAAATAATCTTATTTTAGTGCGTCAATAGCAGTGTATAGTTTTTATCCCAATAAATAAAATAAAAGTTTACCCATACCTATATATTTCTTAAATATTGATACAATGTAACATTTCCTATGTACAGACTCATTTCCGAGAAGGGGCTTGCCAGACATGGGGTACGTAGGTCAAACTGTTTTATAGATCTTTACTGCTCATGATTTTGATGGTTATTTCACATTATAGCACCGGTTTCCCTCCTGACTAGACAAGGTGAAACAAGATATTGAAGGCTACAATATATAAAGTACACTGGAGGAGACGGGTACCCATAGCCAACGAAGATCAACATCTATTAGTCACAGCTATGGTTTCTTCTTGCTGTTCGTTCCTGTGAGTTGTTATGATCAGGAGCCAGATGAAGGCATTAGGTGCAGGTAAACCACAAGACTAGTCATCATGTGGAGGTCATCTTTTCTGTGGTCTGCTTTGTTATTTGACCTCTACTCCAGGAAACTTACATTATAGAAGATTACAGTCTATTTTACCATAATTCCTTAAAAGACAAAAAAAATTAAAGTAGTAAGGGAAACCATGTGTGTTGATGTTAAGGACAAAAAAATCTACACCTATCTTTGATGCCAAAGATTATCTCCTTATATTATAACAATGAGTTTCTGTCTGTCTGTCTGTCTGTTCTCTATGCACGATCAAACTACTGGACTGATTTTCACCAAATTCAGCACACAGGTACATCAGGTGTCCGGGAAGGTTTTAGACCAGGTCTCAGCTCTCTAGGACGTACCGTTCCCGAGATATTCCCAAAATATGATCTCCATTAGCCAATATTAGCCTGGGAGCATTTCACTTCAAATCCCAACTGCCATTTTCTCCACATATACACAGGAGCTCAGGTACATAACAACCCAGCCATTTCTCTTCACTGATTTAAAGGGGCAGAGCGCTGTGGATGACACTGTTAAAGGGGTATTCCGGTTACCAGAAATATAACTTATGTTTTAGACTAATTTTAGACTAAGACCGTTCAGTAGTAATAAAAGATGTTTTCTTCCACTGCTACCCATTGCGTGTCCTCATAAATTACCATGGCATCGACCCGTAATTCAGGCCACCCTCAAAAGAAGGACTTAAAAGCACCCCCCCAAGGTCCCGCTAAACCATGCCCCCGACCCGGTCAGGTCACGCCCCCTCCCACTCCCCAGCCAATGGGGATTGAAAAAATGAAGGTAAAAATCAACTTCTGTCAGCTGCATTGACTTTCTCTCTGCAACGACACACAGAAACATTAAATGAAATAGATGAAATACAGTAATTTTAGACTAAGACCGTTCAGTAGTAATAAAAGATGTTTTCTTCCACTGCTACCCATTCTGTGTCATCATAAATTACCATGGCATCGACCTGTAATTCAGGCCACCCTCAAAAGAAGGACTTAAAACCCCCACCCCAGGTCTTGCTAAGTCACGCCCCTGGACTCGCCCCCTCCCACTCCGCAGCCAACAGGGATTGAAAAATTGAAGGTAAAAATCAACTTCTGTCAGCTGCAGGGGTGGGAGGGAGGATCACTTTCTCTCTGCAATGACACATACAAACATTAAATGAAATCGATTAAATATACCCATGCGAAGCTATGTTTTCTTCCACTGCTACCCATTGTGTTTCCTCATAAATTACCATGGCATTGACCTGTAATTCAGGCCACCCTGAAAAGAAGGACTTAAAAGCCCCTCCCCCTTCCCAAGGTCCTGCTAAACCACGCCACCGACCCAGTGAGGTCACGCCCCTTTCCACTCCGCAGCTAATAGGGATTGAAAAAATGAAGGTAAAAATCAATTAAAAATCTGTTGACTTTCTGTCTTCAACGACACACAGAAACATTAAATGAAATAGATGAAATATACCCAGGCGAAGCCGAGTCCTTCTGTTAGTACTCAGATAAATTTTAGGGTGGTTAAGCAGTTTGTAATAGTATTGAAATATCGCTGAGGTCTAGAGTAGTTTAATGGTTGATGCCTAGTATGTAAATTTTTGGGGCTGCACCATACTATTTCGGATATAAACCAGTTACAAACATTAGACAAATGTAAAAATCAGTGGGTCTGTGGTCAGCATGTTGCAGCAAAGTATAGGACATGTCTTGTTGTAATACCCCAGAGTATTACATTACATTATATTACCCCAGAGTATTACATTACATTATATTACAATATTACATTATATTACATTACAGGCATTACTATTGTTGCACTGATTTATTCTATTTCACATAATTTGGATGTAATCTTAATTTATGATATGCTATCTTCCTGGTTTACCAGCAGGTGAAGTGTGGCTGGCAGTTCTCCCTCCTTTGGTAGAAGAGGGCTAGGCCAACTTCCTGCCAAGTTTGGGTGCTGAGAGTGTTAGTTGAGATGAGAGTGAGACGGAGAGAGGATGTGTTTTGCCCCTCTTCAGCCATAGGGGTGAGAAAGCAGCTTGTAGAGCGCCCACTCCATGCCTATACAGAGACGGAAAACTGACCAAGAACACCCTCATAATCATCAAGCCACCATTAAGCCAGTGTAAGCTAAGTGCAAAAATCATCACCAAATCAGCCTGCCACCATACCTCCTCCGATGATCCCAAAAGGAATTTGCACTAAAGTCTGCTGAAACCGTTTGTATGTTTAAGTTCAAGTTGCACTTAGTAATGTTTCAAGTCCGGCCTTATTCGTCTTCATCAACCCTTTCACTGCATCGGACCCCAGGGAGCGACGGCCTGAGGTAGGACACAGTGACACTACAACACTAAACCAGGGCCACTACCACTCCCATCCTCTACACTGGCTCCCACTGGCTCTTTTGCAGAGCGGATGCAGAAGAACAAGGAAGCGTGTATGAATGCACCCTTACCCTTATGCAGAAAATGCTAATGAATCACTGATGACATGCCCCTGTGTACAGTTGAGTTCAGAAAGAGCAGGGATTAAAAGAAATGTAGAAATGACAAGTTTTCTGAATCTTTTCCGACTAAACTATATATCAATATGCTCAGCTCCTTCTGCTCTATAAACCTGCTGTCTGCAGATTGCACCTACATTTTATTATAACAGGACCTCTTTAAAACAATAGGTTTTATTTGCAATAGGAGTCATACTTATTATCAACCCTCTTACAAGTGTCAGCACAATATTGTCACAAAACACTGAAGTTTCACCTGAACAGTAATACTTTTTTCCCTCAATACCCAGGTTTTAGGAGGTTCTTCTTCTTCTTATTTTAACTGATCATATGGGAGGGATATGACTATCCTCTAAAATGTCTGCAATTTATCTGACCAACAACAGATCTTTTGTGACTATGCATCAGTATACCATCAGTACATTCGTTACATTTCATTCCACAGACCACATTCATCCTGGTGACTATTAACTTTCTCATTGCTATTTGCAATAGATTGGACATAAAACTGCCTTTCAAGAAATCAATACTTGCTTGCTAATTGCTTCAAATTGATCTTTAATATGTTTTCCTGACTTTTTATATGTTCCCTATAAATGAAAATACATTTATAATACAGTATTTTGTATGTTTCATTATAACTTTGTTATTTAGCCACAATTCAGGTTTGCCCTTTGCTGTGTTTTCAGGCAGTAAGTTGGTTCTGATAGCTACCTGGGCACAGGTAAGTCTGTTGATGATCTGTAGGTTTTGAGACAAATTACATGAAAATAGTTCTCAGTGACTATTATTTCCTTATAACAATGTAAAATTAAATTAAAATCTACTACCACGAAAAGCACTTACATACTTTACAAGTAGAGATGAGCGAATCTATTCGCCACTTCGTAGATTCGATACGAATCTTGGAAATTTTCCACTGCGAAGCGAATCCAAATTTTTTGAGATTCGCACCGTTAGATTTGAAAATGTTCTTAAGGCTTTCTACGCATTCGCTACATACTTGTCTGATAAATTGTATGCTAATGCTACATATAATTTACTCTATACGCTGTTGCTTACGAATTCAATTAATTAGCAAATTTTTTCTGTTCGTTATTCGTTCGGCAAAATCCCGGGAAGAAAGCAGTCACCTGACCTAGTGGGCAGGGCTTGCTCTGATTGGCTCAGGCTCGGTAAGCCAGTGACACATCAGTTGTGCTGCGACTGCTGAGACGAGCAGAAGCACTGTCTGTGAAGTTCTGAGAGACAGAGAACTGTTTTGTTAAAATTGGGGTGTAATTGTTCTGGGAATCCATATTACACATATCAGGGATACTGCAGGGCCAGTGCAGGCCAAGTGCAGGACCAGTGCAGGGATAGTAATTAATCAGGCAGGAAGAGACAGGGAGAGAGATAGGGAGAGAGACAAAGACCAGCTGCAGGGCCACAGTCAAGTGAAAAATGTCTGGAATGGGTAAGCAAATGGGGTCCAGTTCCAGCCTCGAGCTCTAAAAAGGGGAGAAGGTGGCACAGGGCAGCAGTGCTAAAGGACCTGTAGCCGGAGCTTCTACTTGTAGAATCTGCAATACTTGGCCAGTATCCCACTAACCCACCAAGGTGCAAAATTGTAGTGGAGGAGAAAGTGGATGAGGTAGTGGAGTGGATGGCACGCTCATCTCAGTCACAGCCGGATGATCTGCTGTCATCTGCTGATACGGTATGTAGCCAGGGGTCAGACTCAGAGCGTTCCTCCTGCTCCACCATTCCGCTCCAGCAAAACCTGTCATTTTATTTCATACACAATTTGTACGCTCATGCGTACATGTTCACAGAAGTTGCGTACCTTTTAAAACTGAACGTTCATTATTAGTGTGCAAATGTTCGCAAAACACCACATAATAACGTATGATTTGTACGCAGATTCGCCGAATAGATTCGTAGAATATATGAATCTTATTAAAAGTTCGATGAATATTCGGCGAAGCGAATTTTGGATGATTCGCTCATCTCTATTTACAAGGAAATTCAATATTAAAACAGACACAATGCCTTGTAGGGCTGGAATAGCTGTATGTAATGATACCTTTCACTTAACAATAGGTTGCTTCATTCTGGAGAAAAAGGTACTTCCAATCCATATGCAAATGAGCAGTTAAGTGCATTGAGGGTAGGCCCAAGCCATTCTGTGCACTCTCGCTCTCACTGCTTCCTCTCCCAGCCCCTCCCTCTGCTACTTGATTGACAGGTCCAGGTTCCTGCATAGTCATTTTGCCTGATCTTGTCATGCAAGAAAGAGAGAGAGGAGTTGGCAAAGGAGGAGCTAGGATGCACAGAGTGGCTAGGACCCATCCTCTGTGCACTTAACTACTCAGTTGCATGTGGGTTGAAAGTACTTTTTCTCCAGAATAAAGCAATGGATGCTTAGTGAAAGATACCATTACAGCTAGCTCTACAAGGCAATGTGTTACGCTGGCGGCCTGTGTCTGCCGCTGCCCAACTTGCCCCACTATCCTGAGTGGGTGCGGATGTTGCTCCACTAATCCTGTCTGTACTGGGAAAAGTATTCAGGTAATTTCTCTGTAGTACTGCAAGCATTAACCTTCCTTGCTCTCTATCCAGCTGCTAAGGTGCTGATCAGCCTTCCTACTTTTGCTGGGCTCTTTTGTCCCACCATTTTGCCTAAGCTTTAAGGTTCCTAGTGTTCTATTGTTCCGGTTAAGGTGTGCTGATTTGTTTGTCTGCCCGTGTTCCGCCCGTGTTGTCTGCCTGCTCTTCGACCCTGATTATCCTGCCTGCCCTGATTATAGCCTGACTAAAATTTTGAAACATTGCTGTCTGCCCTGACCTTGGATCAGTTTCATGGATACCCACAAACTCTGTCTGCCCTAACCTTGGCCTGTTTCTGAGTACGTATATTGCCTGATACCTTTGTGCTTTGTACCGGTGCTTTGGCCCAGTGGGTCAGCCGCCAACTACACTAGCTCAAGAGGTAGTGGCCTGGTGGCTCCCTTGCAGTGAAGAACAGATCTCTGTATAGGGGTTAAAGGGTGAAAACTAGGGGATTACCAGGATAACACTCTTAGAGACAGCCCAATGTCAAACACAGTAGATCCTCACCAACTGCCTGCTACACAAAGTTCCTGGTGGAACAGTTTACTGATTTATTATGTACTAAATGAGTGAAAGTGGGCTAGTGTGTGGTACAGTAGGGGACGATGACTGTGGGTCTTGCAGTCTACCACAAAAAGGAGCAGTAGGTGAGGGTAGAAGCTGCTCATATGATAGTATAGTATCAGCAGTGTTATTATAGGTGTTAAGCTGAATAGATGAGTTTTCAGGTTGCTTTTGAAAGTTTAGAAGTTGGGGAGAGTCTCATATGCTGGGGTAGTGAGTTCTAGAATATGGGAAATGTTCGGGGAAATCTTGTAGAGGATTATGTGCAGAGCAGATAAGAGGAGAGCACTGTATGTAATATACCATATGATTTGATGAACAATGTAGACCTACAGTAGTGAAGAGGTTACCATACCACATTACAATTGAACACATTTGGGTAAATATTGTGGATGTCTGACCACCACAACATGATATAATGTCCCGTCTGACAGTTCAGGAAATGGACGTTTGCACAAAGCATCCACCTGCTCCGACATCCTCCAGCAGCCAAGCCAGGATCATTCCCTGCCCTGTGGTTTTACATCCGGAGCTCATATATACAAAATAGCTCCCAGTGTGAATTCATTTGAATTCATTAAATCATACCTTTACCTTCCTTTATACATTTTTTTTCAATAAAACCTAAACTGTACAGGATTGTGATCAGACTTTACTTTTATTTTCTCACCTCCACAAACAAATTACAATATCTGATATACTTTGTGTAAGGCCTCATGCACACGGCCCTTTTCATATTTTGGTTAGAAAAAATAGTGAATCTGCAAAATACAGACAACTTCTGTGTGCATTATGCCTTTTTCTCACTCCCATCACTATGAATAGGACATGTTAGGGTACAACCAGGAGTGCACCTAGCCTAGCTAATCTGCTGCCTGAGGCAAAAACTGAAAGGACTCCCCAATGCCAATTTCTTAACATAACCCATTCGCTTCAGCCCATGGCCCTTTGGCTACGCCCCTCTTGCCCCTATCTGGTGCTGCCTGATGCGACCGCCTTACTTGGCCTCATTGGTGGTGCACCCCTGTCAGGTTGCAGCCGTGCTGCAGACAAGAACTGCCCACCCAATTAGCCTGCAGCTGCCTTTCATTTAATTAAGACCGCACTGTTTAATCAGTCTTCATTGTTAATGGCCGCACAGTATTGAAGTTGCCGTGCGGACATTAACAATGGAGACTGACTATATAGTGTGGTCTTTAGTTAAATGAAAGGCAGCTGCGGGCTAATTGGCCACGCAGTTCTTGACCACAGCAAGACCGCAACCCAACCAGATCCTGGACGCACCACCCTCAAGTTGGCCATTCGAATCAAATGAGTGCATAATAATTTTACAGCAAGATACATCTACTATGGGAGTATGTGTAATCATGTACACACAGAGACACTGATGTAACATCTAAGTCCAGCAGAAAATGCCAAATCGGTGCAGGGAAAGAGTTTGAGCGTAGAAAGAAAGTGAGCAGGGAATACTGCTCCAGTGTCTGGAGAACTGAAGCCATGAAAGGAGCAGTTATGGCCTTGTGGTCCAGAGTATTGGCAGCAGAGTGTCAGAATCAGCCAGATGCTGGAACAGCTGACAGCAAGCTAAAAGGGAACCTGTCACCCCGATTTTGTACTATTATCTGCATAAATGAGTAGTATTTTAGATAAGGAGTACAGATTACTATTTTTTATTTTCCTACTGCCCCTGATTCCCCCTGCCAGCGCTCAGAGCTGCAAAGTCTAGACTGCTGTGTCGTTCTAACATAATGGAGAGGACTCATGGGCGCATGCCCTGCAGTCCTCACAATGTATTTCAGTGCAGCTCTGAAAGATGATAGCAGGGGAACGGGGGCAGTAGGAAAATAAAAACAGTGATCTGGACTCCAGATCCGTAGCACTACTTGTGTATTAGTATAGATAGTGGTCCATAATTGGGGTGACGCATTCGCTTTAAAGGAGTTCAGCAGTGTACAAGCCACATCGTTAATGCATAGCACAAGCAAACCACATCCCAGTGAGAGATATCCCCAGAAAAGGGTCCCTGGTGTATGCAGAAGCTGAGTACAATATTGTTCTGAAGTTGTCCTCAAATTTCAACTCTAACCTGCTGTACCTATAGGAAATGCTGTACTCACCTGCTCTCCACCGCACCATTCTGGCTCCCTGACTCGTTTTACTGGTGATCCAGTCCTCCTCTGTAAACTTCCAGACCTGCACCACTCTAGCCAATGACAGGCCTCAGCAGTAATGTGACCTATAAGAGTTATGTTACCCAACAGATGCTTGCTGATTGGGCATACGTTATTGCTGAGGCCAATCATTAGCTGCAGAGGCACACGTGACCCCATCCATCTAGAAGTTTATAAACAAGGAGAATGCTTTTAACCACAGGTACAGCAGGTAAAAATATTGGACAACCCCTTTAACACATTTTTCACATTTTGAAAATAAATTTCAGAGACCTCAAGATTATATCTTGTATTTGTCATAACTGTGGAGTCGATGGGCAGGGAAGTATTATAAGACATGTAGACCTAATTTTCAATAAAACTCCCATAGATGAAACATCCAAAGTGGATTCGCATAAAACTTCAGTCGAGCGCTTCGTACAGTATTAGAATGTATTGGCTCAGATGAGCCGAAGTTATTACTTTGCGAAGTCTCGTGAGACTTTGCGTAATAACTTCATAAATTAATTTGTACTGTAAAAAAACATTTCCCGAACTCGGGTTTGGTTCCAAGTGGTACCTTGCCAATACATTCTAATACTGTACAGAGCACTTACTCCATACAGTATTGAAACAAAGTTTTATGCGAATCGATTCGCTCATCCCTAGTTATATTTACACATGGCTGCTAAAATGCTCCTTAATCATCACCCACTCAACCATGTCAACCCGTATGTTCTTCACTAGCAGTTTATTTCAGAATATCCTTTCTGCTGAACTCCCTGTTTTATCCATATGACACATGATCTATTTAGTCTGAGACCATACTTATCACACTCATCAGTCATCATTTACAGTAGCAGCACTATGAGGGTAATAATCTCTGAGAGATGCAGGTATCAAGGTCTGAACAATACATTTCATTCACTGTACTTTTCTGTATCTGTGCCAAGTTTAGTTTTATGAAGTAATGATACGAGATTGTGAGATAATAGAGGGTAAAATTTGTTTATACAGCTTGTGAGGCCCGTGCTCACAACTTGTACAATCTTGCTAAGGAATTTGCACGCGTCCTTTTATCAAGACTGGAGTCTGTAATTTGTGTTTTTCTATTTACAGTATTTGCAGGTTTTTTTAATGTAATAACTAATATTAAATGAGTCACTCTATGGCTGTGTCTGGGATTACAGCTCATCCACATTGAGGTGAAGGAGACTGAGCTGTAGAACCAGACATGACCCATTCACAAGCTGGCACTGTTTATGGGAAAAACCTTAGATATGTTTTTCTAATCTCAGAGAACCCATTTAATTAGAATATCAACTGCCAACTGAACAGTCATTATTGGGAGGGACAATGCTAAATATTACCATACACATGAGATCAAAGACAATTGTGTGAAAAATAGTGCAGTTCACTAAATGTCTGTCTGCTGAAAATGTAATCAATCAGGTTGGAAAATTTCAGCCATTGTCTGCTAAAATTACAAGGGTTTGCCGTGAGCTGTACAATTTGAGCAATCATTTGCCATTTAACTGAAGGACTAGGGGGTCTTTTTTTTTTAAAGATATCATGTTGCTGGTGGGATCAGTCGTATGAACTAGTGTTGAGCAAAGCGACGCATTCAAAGCGGAATTCAGTCCGAAGTTTAGGAAAACTTTGATTTGGAACAAATCCAAATTTTATTGCATTTCTTGGTAGCGAATCAGGCTTTCCTAAAATGGCGGCTACACGTGTTACAAAGTAAAACAAAGTGTAGAGGAGACAAGCACGGGGACGCAAGATCACCCATAATGCTGTGCAGAGAGCCAAACCACAGATAGCCATCCCCTGTGATATCACAGCCCTATAAAACCCTCTTCCTGCACGGTCTCCGCCATTGATTTCACAGCCCTATAAAACCTTCATCCTGCACGGTCTCTGACATTTTCTTGTGAGCTAAACATAAGGAGAGACATGGTAAGTGCTCATGTACTAGGGACAGTGTTGCTGAAGACAAGTGATAGAAGAATATTGGACAGGGAGAGTGCAGGAAAACTACAGGGAGAATGCAGGGAGAGTGCAGGGAGACTTATTCTGCATCAGTTTTATTTACCTATTCCTACATTTGCTTATTCCTATATCAGACATAAACTAAGATATAAATTCAGTACCAATATGATGGAAGCCTTTATTATTCCAGTGTCAAGTGTACCAACCAATACCATCCAGTCTGCACCTCTTAGGGTGACCAGGTCTTAATGGTGACCATTCTCGTCTTTTGCTGGCTTCACTTCTTCCAAATCATTCTTCAAAGTCTCCATGTCCTAGAAAAGTCAGCAAGATGCAGAGAGAGAGGAGGAGCTGGATGTTCCTGATGACATATTCTCATCAATATTAGATGATGTGGAAAAGGAGGAAAAGCAGATGGCAGAAGAAGGGCTCCCATCTGTAGGGCAGGAGAGCACTGGGGTTGGAAAGGTGGGTATGCCAGAGTAGTATAGTAGAATAGTATTCTGTGTTTACTGTCAAATAACCTGCAAAACATTGCAGGCCAGAACAGCAATAATATTGATATTGTCCCCCCAACCTAACCAGCTGAACCCCATACGAGCAGCAGCCTCTGTTTAAAGGTGCCATGTAGCCATTAACAATGAAGAAGGACTATGCAGTGTGGTCTTCATTATTAAATGACAGGCAGCTGCGGGCTAATTGGCTGCGTGGTTCTTCACCGCAGCATGGCCGCAACCCGCCCTCAGTACGACTGCTACATGTGGCTGTACCCTAAGGCAGAGTGGCCTCGGTGTACCTGATTTATAGTGATTTGTGACAAATTCATTTGGAGCTAATTGAATTTCTTGGCTAATTTCAGCGAAGATGCCGAATTGAATTTTTCAAAACTTTGCTCATCTTTAGTATGAACGATCCTACAGTCGACTGATCATTCTCTCATGTGCATGGCAGGCTTAACACACAGCATATGCTACCTCTCAATAACCCCTTTGGCCAAAAAGAAGTAAATTGAAGGTATACTGTATATAATCACCTGAAGACTTGATTAAAACACTTGCTCCTTTAGTAAAGTCAAGTAGATAGAGAGGCTCATACCTGGACCTCTCAGTGAGAGGGCATAAAGTTCAATCTGTCTTACGAAAATACTTGAAGATCATCGGCTGGGCCCATGAATGAGCCTCAAATTACCACTAGAAAGCAACCCTATTTGAGGGAAAATATTTAAGGGAAAATCGATTTGTTACCAGGAATTGTGTTCTGAAATTCGGCTCGAAGTACACTTTGTTAACACTAGTGACATACAAAGAATGCTTTATGTACAAAAAGCACCAGATAAGGAGAATTCTCACAATGAATGTGCTATAGGGAAAAAACACTCCACACATATCGCTGCCCAGCTTCCTCAGGTGCTGGTGCTTAATCTACATATACCTATTTATAATTGGTCATTTAGACCATTTACGTCTTCTACATGTGCTAATAATTGGTTAAAACTTAACCTTTAATAAACTCCTTTAATACCTTAAATGTGCCCTTTATTTACAATCACTTGTGAGACATGTTTCGCTGGACACCCAGCGTCTTCAGGGGCTCGGGCAGGTAGGTCACCCTGAAGGCGCTGGGTGTCCAGCGAAACATGTCGGGTGGCAGGGTCTTTGTGTGTATGTGTTTTTAGATCAGGGACTATGGCTGCCAGTCAAAGAATAAACAAAGGGATAGCGATACTGTAGGTAGAAAGGAAAGGCAGAGTGCTAGAAGCATCTAGCTAGATGTGCTACGGATAGTCAGATAGGCTAGCCCATTTTCAGGCCTACACAGTACCGCTGGAAACCCACCAGCAAAAAGAAATAGAGTGTGGTTGTAAAATTGTGACATGCATCCAGAATCCCTGACAGTTTTAAATCAGTCTCACAAGTGATTGTAAATAAAGGACACATTTAAGGTATTAAAGGAGTTTATTAAAGGTTACGTTTTAACCAATTATTAGCACATGTAGAAGACGTAAATGGTCTAAATGACCAATTATAAATAGGTACAGAGTTGTGAACATCTCACATGTGCTATTGGGTCCTATTATATTATATATGTGTAATCTACATATATCCACTATTTATAGTTATTGCATACCAGATACTCACACACAGAACTTGGACTGCCACCAATGTGATATTGATGATCTATGCTGTGGATAGGTCATCAATATTATTTTCCAGATAACCCTTTAACATTACGTAAATACAACCTCAGATCAATAAGACATAACAAATTACACCATCTTATTATTTATTATTGGCTGAAATTGGGTCATGCAATAGGACCATGATCCCAAGCACAGCAGCAAATCTACAACAGAGACCTGTGCATAAACGAATGCCCACAAACCTCAATGAACTAAAGCAACTCTGCAAAGAAGAGCCAACATTCCTCCAGAATGATGTAAGAGACTGATACAATCATACACAAGCTGTTTGGTTAGTTTTTCACACATAGCTTTTTCATTTTGGCTTAATTTTTGTTGAATACATAATGACACAGTGGAACCATTCTGTTGTAGATTTGCTGCTGTGCTTGGGATCACTGTCCTGTGGCATGACCCATTTTCGGCCAAGCTTTAGCTTTTGAATAGATGACCTAACATTTGACTCTAGAATAGTTTGGTATACAGAGGAGTTCATGGTGAACTCAAGGTGCTCAGGTCCTGTGGCTGCAAAACAAGCAAGCCCAAATCATCGGCCCACTAGGTCCTGGTATGTAAAACCGTAGAATTCAAGAGAGGGGACTCAACAAGGTAGACACTTGTAGGTAGAGTATGAATGGAGAGGTAGGTGGCTGCAAATGTACTTTTTCCATTCCATAGATCTGACTCAAGAGTGTACATTTGCAGCTACCTACCTATCCATTCCCATCTATGAGAATAGGGACAGACCGTACAGGGAAATTTCCTGGTTCACCAGTGACCAGGGGGACACCTATGGCCTCTTTGAGATGTTTATTGTACTTACTTCACTTATATACATATATATGACATATTCCACAGCACTATACAGACATTAGCATCACTTTCTTCCTCAATGCAGATCACAATCTAAGTTCCCTATCAATATGTATTTCAAGTGTAGAAGAAAATAAGAGTACCCAGGGGAAACTCACAGAAACACGGGGAGAACATACAAACTTAATGCAGATGTTGTCATTACTCAGATTCGAACCTAGGACCCCAGCGCTGCAAGTCACCAGTACTAACCACTGAACCAGGTACTTAAGTACCCAGCTGGGTAACACAGTTCAATATAACTGTATTAACGTTAACAGTTGAATACTGCAGCGGGCACAGAAGCTCATGGCTTCCTGCCCAGTCGTTTACCGTCAAGAAACAGGCCACTAGGCTTGAAGCCTCTGAGGAAGTGTATAGACACATGGAAGCAGGCCTGCACTGCATATGGTATGGCTGACCCCGCAAACTTGTGTTGGCCCTACCTACTTGTGGTGCTCCACCTTCTGTCAATTTGGTTGGTCCAGTTTTACGTTTTTCTCCAGGGTCACTTTAGGATGCCAGTTCATCCCTGTGTTGGGAAAAAGCCAAAGGTACCCTTATTGGTGGGGGTGGCACCGCTTCCCATCAGACATTTATAGCATGTCCCATGGATTGGAAAATCCCTGCAACAATTTCTCTACTATAAGTAACTTAGGAAGCTACAGGCCTAGACAGGAATCAGGCCCCCATATAACGATATCATCAGGATGCTCATGGTTCATAATGTTTGTTGTATCAGGATTAGAAACTTTAGAAAATATTCTAAATAATAATATGACATAGAATATTGTTTCCCTATAAAGCCAACTCGAATGTCCTGTTTTTGCATGTGAGTGAATATGTGAGGTTTCAGATGTGATCATATTTACATCCCTTCTCCTGAAAATTGAGACCTAGTCACCTAACAGCTTAATGCACAGGAAGAGAGATGCAGAAAAATGCAAAAACTAGTGTAATTACTTTGCAAAGCAAAACCAAATCTGCACATAGATAGGAATTGTTGCGGTAGTATGGAAGGTTAAATATAAACTGCAAACAGTGTGGCTTTATAAATGTACACAAGAGTACACTGTATATTTGTACAACGGAGCTTTAGTGGTTTATACACGTCAACATATCATATGTCTCTGAAATATAGCTGGAGCTTTCAGTCCCTCTTAAAAAGAGCCTCACTACACATGTAAATGTAAATCTTAAAGGGGTTCAATAGAATTAAGTAAGGACATTAATTAACACAGTATAGTACCAGTATAGAAATGCTTTGTTATATACTTTTGACAGGATCTCTGCTTGCTGTCAATGGAAAAAGGTCCTTGTTTACATCCAAAGGCTGACAACATAATTCCATGTATACAACTGCAGTCTAGGAAAATGTTTAGGCCAGTGGTGGTTTACGTACAACATCAAAGGCATCTCAGATGAATCGCTCGATTCTGCCTGATCAGCACCCAATAGTTTCAGAAGGTAGGAGACCCCAATATATGTGTTTGAAGGGGTTGTCCCATGAAAAATTTTCTATATTTTTAAACCAGCACTGGGATCTGAATACTTTGGTGTTGCATGTAATTAAATGCTTAGTATAGCCACTGTTATTCAATAGAATCTATCTGTATAGCGCCACCTGCTGTTTGTTCTTTTTCCTATTTCTCTGTCCACCTCGCTGCAGTGGACGCACATGCTCAGTTTTATTCTTCAATTGTCACCAGCCATATCAACAGTTAGAAGCTGTCACAGTTGAAGGGAGAGTGCTACAGCAGAAAGGACATGCCTCATGAGAAAGGACACAGCCATGCACAGTATTATAGAAGTGCTATGCATGTTTGGTACAAATCCTCAATCAAACATGTTTATTCTTAATTAAGAAAAACTGCTACCCAACCATTCTTGGAGACATTGGCCCAAATTTACTAATCTGTCTGAGGTAAATATCTGTCTAAAAGGCAGCACAAATTGACACAGTTAGGCACATCAAGGGTTTCTACAATTTTTTCCGACATGTTCGACAAGAGGTTGTGACTTATTGGAAAAGGAGGAAGCTTCACTGGAAAGGGGTGGGGCCTAAGTTGTGCTATTTTGCACAAAAATTTCCTCACAATTCTGGAATGTCAAAGTATGCCAAACAGTAGTTGGTGTAAAGGTAGACAAAAGTGTCTATCCCTACACCACATATATCATCTAGCCTGAGCCCCTGTGATAAATCTGGCATAGATCTAAACAACAACCTGTCTAAGTTTACGCCATCTATAGGCTTAGTAAATCTTGGCTGCTGTATTAGGTGAAGCTTCACTACAAACCCTCTCCAGAACTTTTCACACACTGACTGACTTTGGGATGGAATGATAAGGGTGAGGGGAGAAAGTTGTAGAGGAGTAACAATGTTCTGCCCAGGAACCTTAGAGATCAAACAATTTTTTATTAAAGGGGTTTTCCAGGCTTTTAATATTGATGACCTATCAGATAAATATTATATCAGTTGTATGAAGAGAAGGCACATGCCATGCGTGAGTGCTGTGTTGCCGGCTTGCCATAGACATAACAGCAGCGAGCAGGAAGAGAGACAGGAGACGGCACACATGTATGGTGCGTGCCTGCTCTTCATACTGCTGATCGGCGGGGGGGGGGGATGTCGAGTATTGGTCCCCTGCCGATCTGATATTGATCTATCCTGAGGATAGGTTATCAATATTAAAAGCCTGGAAAATCCCTTTAAGCTCTTCAACAAACTAAAATATAGTCAAACTAAAATTTGACTATACATTGGAAATGCATAGTCCTCATTCCAGATGTCCACCATTGATAGATGAGAAGCCACTTCATGATTTAAAAAGGGTTCTCCTATAATCAATACTCTTTAACTACAGTCATGAGTAAAACAAAGTATGGCCTCTTTAAATATTATAGTTCTACATATCAGAAAGTAGTTTAAAAACATCTGGATCTTAGAAGGTCTTAAAATTAGTTAAATACAACCTCAGATGAACAACATATGACAAATTATATTTATTTACCAAAAAGTAGGCCAACATGCAGAAGCTGTTTGTGAAAAATTAAGCACATCCTTACTGCTTCCATAGGGATTAGGAGGGTAAGTGGCAGCTTGGTGCTGCCAATCAAACACCCTTAATTAAGTGATCATCAGTAAGTGTGACCACCTCTATAAAAGCAGAAGTTTTTGCAGTTTGCTGGTCTCGGACCTTAAATCGGTATTCCCATTTCAGAAATTGATGGCATATCATTAGGATATGCCATCAATGTCAGATAAATGTGGCCACATTTCTGGGCCCAGTACTATCTCCAGTGAAGGAGAGTGCACTGTGAAAGTGTGGTCACCTCCATTCACCATTATGTGAGTTCCAAAAATAGCCAAGCTCCAGCAGTCCCATAGCAGTGAGTGGAGAGGTGACCATGAATGCGCTGTGTGCTCTTCATTCAATGCTATGGGACTTCCAAAAATAGCCCTGGAACTCCCATAGGAGTAAACGGAGAGCATACCACACATGACTGGTGTGTTTTCTTTCACCTGGGGGACAGTTCTGGAGATAGGACCAGGTGCCAGAGGTGGGACCCAAACCTATCTGACATTGATGGCATATCCTAGCAATATGCCATCAATGTCTAACATGGGAACAACCCTAAGACCTGGGCATAAAATAAAATAATGCCCACAAACCTCAGTAAACTGAAGCAACTTTATAAAGAAGAGTGGGCCAACGTTCCTCCAGAACAATGTGAGAGACTGATAAAGTCTATGATTATTTAAGTTATGGCTGCTAAAGGTGGTTCTATAAGCTATTAGTTTAAAGGTGGACTAAGTTGTGACACATGGTTTTTCCATTTTTGTGGAATAAATAATGACATGGTGGTATCTGTTGTGTGCTAGGGTTCTTCTGATGTATTTACCTGATTTTAAGACTTTCTAAGGACCAGCTGTTTTTTTATTATGTCCTGAAAGACCATAAAATTCAAAGGGGCAGTAGTTTTTTTCATGACAATATAGAAGTGATAGGGTTAAATATGCTTACTCCTTTCATAACATGAGGATCCCTTATGAACCTTGTCATAAGTGGATTGTATGCTGGTAGTTGTGATATGAGGAGGAAATGCTTCATTGGGAGAGCGTTGAAATCCATTGACAAATTAAACGGTTAGGTAACCTCTGTTCTATGGTATTTACACATCATGCATACAACGGCACGTAGTCTTTAGGTACAAGATCATGCATTTATCCCTTGTCTTATCTTAAGTCTACAAGTATAGATGCTACAACACTCTTGAAATTGGATGCAATTAGAAAATAATATTTACTGGTAATCTATAATGCCAAAGTCAGGAATAAATTAAGGGATGAATTGACATAAAGTTCATAATTCTGTTTGTTAGATTAGTTCAGTCGCTATTTTCTGATGTTTTGATCCCTTTGTGAACCTTGGTCACAAAGTCAAAATAAGGTAGAAAAAGGGACAGTAATATAGCACAAAATGGGGTAATATGCACTCCTAAATAATACGTTGAACCATAATCTAAGCTTGACAGAATATTACATTTATATAGCTGTAGTAGGCACACCAACATTAGCATCCACTAGGTGTGGTATACGCTCGATAAAGAGCTGAGATCTTGTAAGTGATGTGCAGTACCCCAGAATAGAGTATTTGCACACTTGTTTCTTGTTATGTAATATAATTTGATGTATTGTATTGTACCCCTATAGTTTTGAATGGCTAAATTAGGGTTACCAGTACTGACTTTGCTCTTGTAGGAGGCTAGGAGATAGACTTAGGTCTGCCCCTAGTTTACTGAGTGAGTCTAGTGTTAGCTTATGAAGAGAGAGGAGTTACCTTTGCTTACTCTTCAGAAGGCCTGAATCCCAGATAATCACTATGTCTGAGATATTTGCATTAAGGAAGCCCCCTCTACTCTACAGTACTTCTCCAGGCAGAGGGTGTCTGAGCTTTAAGGTTCCCTGTGACAAGAAAAGGTGTTTGGAAGACTTGTGCTTCTATGATTTTATTGCATTATCCAGTCTATGTTCTTCTCTGTTTTCCTTTTGTGTACCCATCCTGCCTGTGTACTCCTGACCTCACAGTTCAGTTTTCAGTTCAAGTCCATGTTTAACCACTTCCAGACCGGGCCATTTACCTCCTTCCTGACCAAGTCTAATTTTGAAAATCTGACGTGTTACTTTATGTGGTAATAATTTTGGAATATTTTTTACTTATCCAAGCCATTCTGAGATTGTTTTTATTATTTGTTAAATTAGAGGCAATATGTTTTACCTTTAGTTATAAAAAATCCAAAATTTAGATTTGAATTTTTCAGATTTTTTTTTTGAACAATTTCTTTTTTATTTTCAAAATTACATACACAATAGAATCACTGCTTACAAAAGTCTACAAGTAGTTGAGATTCATACAATCCATATCTCCACGGTATAAGTACATATCATAATGAGGTATAATAAGTAAGTACAGATACAAATGCCCAATGTACCTAACAATAGTAGACCATTCTAACATGTATCTTATAAAAACTTCAGGCATGACACGTCAAAACAAAACAACATACAGTTGGACACTAGACAAGGGGGGGACGACAAGACAAGGCAGAGGAAAGGAAAGGAAGATGGAGAATAGAGAATGGGGGGGAGGGAAGTTAAGGTGATTGGGATAAGAAATGAGAATTCCTAGCTGACTATACAATTGGTGAAGTAAAGAACAAGCAGACCGTATCTCATCTCTCCTCAGCCAGGGATGTCTGCAGCTTCAGCCATGGTCTCCATATTTTCACATATGGATCGTGTGTTCTGGATAACCAGCTAGACAGCTCCTCAAACTGACAAATCTGATCAACTTTTCGAATCCATTCCCCCAATGTTGGTGGAGAAGTGTTTAACCAATGTAATGGTATCAAGGCTCTTGTTGTCGCAATTAAGTGTGTAAGCAAATTCCTCTTGGAAGGACTGTATGTTTTGGTGGGTCTAGCGAGAGCAAGGATTTCCATAGAGAGCGTGACTTCCTTGTTACCAACTTTGTTCAATACTTTCTGAATCTCTTCCCAATACGAACGTATTTTGTGGCAATCCCACCATATATGAGAAAGTGAACCAATATCAGTACCACATCCCCAACATAAAGCTGAGGGAGATATCCCTCTCTCAAATAAGAACTGAGGTGTTTTATGCCGTCTCGAGAACAATTTATAATGGCTCTCTTGAATACGTATACACGAAGAAAACCCATGTGAGGTGGATAGTACTCTCCTTGTCTCCTTCTCTATTAACACTATACCCAATTCTTTTTCCCATTCTACCAAGAACGGGGGTTTCAGGTCTCTTCCCAACCCTCCCAGTAGCTTGTATAAGGATGAAATCTTCCTATGGTTCTTTACTGGGGAAATTAGGATTTTCTCAAAGACTGAAAGAGATCTCTGAAAATCATATCTCTGCAAGGCACTGCGACAGATCAATCTAAAGTGTGGGAGGTAAAGGAAGAAAAGAGGAGAGTTCTGGATGGAAGAAGGAAAAGATTCCCCCGAAGGAATGTGTTGATCTTTCAACAGATTTCCTATAGTTTCGGATTCAAAGGACTTCCATAACTTAGGAAAAGTATCTGCCTGTTTACCCATCAAGTCCGGTAAAAGGGATACTGGCATTAAAGGCTAGGGGCCCGGAATTAACCGATCCCGTAATTTGGACCAAGTGTCCCAAACACCACACATCAGAGGATCCTGTGTTTTCATGTCTGTAGCATTTTCAAGGGGGATCCACAGACGTTTTTTAAAAGTAGAACCCGTCGTGTGACTAGCTAGATTAACTACATCTACCTGCCTCTTAGGATCCACCATTTCCAGTCATCTATTAAGCTGTATGGCTTGATTTCAGATTTTAAGACAGATAGTGATACCTCATAAAATACTTATTAATTAACATTCACCATATGTCTACTTTATTTGGGCATCATTTTTGTAATGTTATTTTTTTTTTTAGGACGTTAGAAGATTTTGAATTTTATGCCTCATTCACACGTCCTGTTTTTCTTTCCTGATTCGATCCTGATCCTGATCTGGATCCATTCATTTCAATGGGTCCTGAAAAAATCAGGATCGAATCAGGAAAGAAAAACAGGACGTGTGAATGGAGCCTTAGATGCAATTTTTGAAATTTTCAAGAAAATTGCAAAAATCAACGTTTCATAGACCAATTCAGTTTGAGGAACTGACATAATAGAAAACACGCATAAGTGACCTCATTTTAGAAACTACACCGCTCAAACTATTCAAATCTGATTTTAGAAATTTCACCTTTTTTTGTAATTTCACCTTTTTATTTTCCATTTTAATCTATTTTTACAGTAACACATCAAGGGTTAACAACAAAACAAACCTCAATATTTATTAGCCTGATTCTGCTTATTACATATAGTCAGAAACTGCTGTATGGGAGCACTGCAGTGCTCAGAGCGCCATATGGTTTTGGAGGTCTTATTTTGGTGGAATGGTCTTTGGGTAGCATGTTGCATTTGAAGAGAACCTGAAGTACCCCTAAAGTGAAAACTTCAAAAAAGTGAACACATTTTGGAAATTAGACCACCAAAGGAAATTTTAAAAAGTGAGCACGGTGACCCAACAGGTGTTTCATAGAAATCATAGCATTTCATAACATTTGGCTGTGAAAATGAAAAATTGCATTTTATTTTACAAGAAAATGGTGCTTTAGGCCCAAAATTTATTTTTCACAAGGGATAACAGGAGAATATCACCCCACAATTTGCTACCAATTTTCTCATGAATATAGTAACACCTGCTGTTTGGGGATACGCCAGAACCCCAGAAAAAAGTAGCAGCGTCTGGATTTCCTAACATGGGTTTTGCTGAAATGGATTTTAAGAGCCATAACTTCTTTATTTTTTGTTGGCTTTACTGTGTGGGGGCTTATTTTTTGCAGGACACGTAGTTTTTATTGGCACCGTTTTGGGGTACATTTGGCGTTTTATCTCATTTTTGGGAGGTGAAGTGGGCACATATACTAACATCCATAACATTTTTATTTTTCTGCCAACGTAGATGTCTGAGGGCTTGTCTTTTGCAGAACAGACTGTACTTTTTATCAGTACCATTTTCAGGTACTTAAGACACTTTTGATGACTTGATATTATGTTTTTTGGAAGGCGAGGTGACAAAAAAAAGTTGTTTTGGTGTTTTTTTCATTTAGATTTTTTACAGTGTTTATCTGATGGGGTAGATCATGTGATATTCTTATAGAGCCGGTCGTTACAGACACGGCAATACAATAAAATGTTTATTTTTTTAGGTTTTTTCACAATAAAAGCATATTTGGAAAAAAATCATGTTTTTATGTTGCCATTTTCTTAGAGCCAAATTTTTTTAAATCTCTGGCTATGGTCTTGTGTGAGGGCTCTTTTTTGCTGGATGGGGTGACTTTTTCATTGGTACCATTTTGAGGTACATACGAGTTTTGATCGCCTAATATTATGTTTTTTGGGAGGTGAAATTTTTATAGAGCTGGTCGTTATGGAAGTTATGACACCCAATATGAACATATTTTTTCTATTTTTAACAATTTTAACAGATTTAATTAGGGAAAAGGTGATTTTTTTCATGTAAAAGTTTTATTTTTGTATTTTTATAAAACAATTTATTTTTTTTACACATTGTGTCTGCCACAAGGTCATACAAGACCTTTGGGGAAAATTTAACATTACATTGGCACAATGGATTCATAGATGGTTCACTGCTCTGTAACAGTAAAGCGGTGGACCCACATTACCTTCGGGGTTCAGTTCCCTCTATGTGGCACTTGATTACTGTATGACCGAGTGCAATCCTTCTGTCAACTTGTTCTTTATCTGCAGACAGATAAGAGGATAAGAATGATATAGAGTAAGGCTACTTTCACACTAGCGGCAGGCCTGATCCGGCAGGTGAAGGGTGCTGCCGGATCAGGCCTGCCGCAGTGACATGTGTGGAGCCGGAACCGCGCTCGGGCCCCACACATGTCACACAGTACATACATACACATAAACATAAACATACACACACATATACACAGACAAATACACATACATACTTACATGCTCCCGGCAGGTCTTCAGAGCGTCGGAGGGACAGGACGGCTCGCACAGGTGACGATTCCCCACAGCGCCCTCTGCTGGGCGCCTGGTGGAATCGTCATCTGTGCCCGTCGTCCTGTCCCTCCGACGCTCTGAAGACCTGCCGGGGAGCATGTAAGTATGTATGTGTATTTGTATGTCTATATGTGTGTGTATGTTTATGTTTATGTGTATGTCTATGTCTGTATGTGTCTATGTGTAGCCGGACCCGTCATGAACTCCATTGAAAGTCAATGGAGGGCGGATCCAGTTACCATTGTGGTCACACCAGACGGATCCACCCCATTGACTTGCATTGGGGGTCATTCCGGATCCGTCTTGATGCGGATGCCTGGACCGGAGAGCAAACCGCAGCATGCTGCGGTTTGTTCTCCGGTCTGTAGACGGAACGGAATGCTTTCAGGAGCATTCCGTTGTCTTCAGTTCAGTTTTGTCCCAATTGACAATGAATGGGGACAAAACTGAAGTGTTTTATTCCGGTATTGAGCCCCTATGATGGAACTCAATACCGGAATTTTAAAACGCTAGTGTGAAAGTAGCCTAAGACAGCAGTATGACAGCCTTTTATCTCACTGCACACACAGAGTCAATCATGATGGTGTATTTTCTACACATAACTGCCTCAAACAGTCATTTTCACTAGTTTACACGTTTGACTTTACACACCTGTATTTGCGGCCAGCATTTTTTCTATATATTTTATTTAGGCTACTTTCACACCTGCATTTGGAATTCCAGAATTGAGGTCTGGCAAAGGATCTCAATACCGGAATTAAACTGATCTGTTTTGATTTTGCACATTCGGATGCGTACGTTCCATTAGGATGCGGTTGTGTGAAATCAAAACTAAGAAAAAAACGGATCCGGCACTAAATACACTGGAAGTCAATTGGTGACAGACCAGGTTTTTTAGTCTCCTAAAAAAATGGATCCATCACCATTGACTTACATTGTTTTCAGCGGTTTTGTGTCCAGTCACAAAATGGAATGCTGCCGTATTGGAAGACTTCCAGATGCATCCTGAACAGATGTTTTTCCATTCAGAATGCATGGGGACACAACTGAACCGTTTGAGAATTTTCTGCCAGGTCTCAACACCGGAAGCACACAATGCAAGTGTGAAAGTAGCCTTAGCTATATAAAGGCTGGTTTGGATACAGCAGAAGAAAACCTAATCATAGAGGGAACACAAATATATAAAATGTACATAAAAAATACATAAAATAGTTAGAAAAACACTACATCACAGTGCCTCCATAACAGAGGAGGAAGCAGAGCATTTAGCGTGCATGAAAGTTCTTCCTTCAGCCGCCTTTTATGAATTTGCTTTCCTTTGGGGTCCCGCACAGTACATTGGTGGTTATAAATGTAGGCATATAAATGTAGGTATGTATGACTGTATACCGTATTTTTCGCTTTATAAGACGCACCCGATGATAAGACGCACCCCAAATTTTAGAGTAGGAAAATAAGAAATTTTTTTCATCAGCTCCTCATATCAGACCCCCATAAATTTCAGGATATCACATCAGACCTCAGATCAGCCCTTTCAGACCCCCATCAGACCTCAGATCAGTCCACTCTGCCCCCATATCAGCCCACTCTGCCCCCATATCAGCCCTTAGATCAGCCCACTGTGCCCCCATATCAGCCCACTGTGCCCCTATCAGACCTCAGATCAGCCCACTGTGCTCCCATCAGACCTCTGATCAGCCCACTGTGCCCCCATATCAGCCCTTAGATCAGCCCACTGTGCCCCCATATCAGCCCACTGTGCCCCTATTAGACCTCAGATCAGCCCACTGTGCCCCCATATCAGCCCACTGTGCCCCTATCAGACCTCAGATCAGCCCATTGTGTCCTCATCAGACCTTAGATCAGCCCACTGTGCCCCCATCAGACCTCAGATCATCCCACTGTGCCCCCATCAGACCTCAGATCAGCCCATTGTGCCCCCATCAGACCTCAGATCAGCCCACTGTGCCCCGATATCAGCCCACTGTGCCCCTATCAGACCTCAGATCAGCCCATTGTGTCCTCATCAGACCTCAGATCAGCCCACTGTGCCCCCCATCAGACCTCAGATCAGCCCACTGTGCCCCCATTAGACCTCAGATCAGCCCACTGTGCCCCCATCAGACCTCAGATCAGCCCATTGTGCCCCCATCAGAGCTCAGATCAGCCCAAAAAAGTACATCTTATAAAGCGAAAAATACGGTTATATGCCCTTATTACGTATGTAATGTAATTACATATATATCACATTTCTAGTATGAAGAACCTATATCTAATTAACCGCTACTTAAAAACAAGATAGTACTGAGAACTACCAAATATCTGGCATTCTAATACTAAAAGCTGCAAGATTCAGATGAAAAAAAGTCTGTTATTATATTTTATAGAAGTGTTTGGCTCATGGGAAGTAACAGAACGTCATCCCAGTTACTGAACCTCTGTCTAATGTCATTTTATTTGTAATCCATCTTGAACATTTCCTGCAATAAATGTATTTCATGGGTACTCTACTTTTAAAACTTCCTTAAATATGTTTCATCTCAAGCGATAGTCTAAGAATGGAAAGAATAGAATTTACACCATGGACTGATGTTTACTTTCATCTAGCGCACACAATGTCCTATATTCACATAGTGTAACACAGTGGCTAGTGACAAGATGTAAATGTCCTCCAAAGTCTTGTGAGGCCTGTTTCACATTTGCGGCAGGAGTTCTGGTGGACTGTTTTGGCAGAGAACATATTTGCAGAGTACTGGCTGGATCTCCGCTGAACTCAATTATAGTCAATGGAGACATTGGACCCAGAGTGCTCCGGCAGGCTGTTCTCTGCTGGAACAGCCTCCTGGAACTCCTGTTGCAAATGTGAAACAGTCCTAGTGTGTAGAGGAGCTCCCAACTCTCTTCCAACATCCTCTGTTAAGCATAGTTGCCGACTGTTGCAAATTTGATGGGACTGTCCCTGATTTTCAGAGACAGTCCCAGCAAATTTGCGCTATATCGGTCCAAATATGGGCGGGGAAAACACAAAACCCACCCATAAGTGGTTGTTCCCGGGGTGGGGTCAGGGCTTTCCCAGGGATGGGACTGAAATGTTGGTAAGTATATAGAAGGATTGGGGGAAATGAATATATTCACTTAATCCTTTTGTTCTCCAAGGAGATAAGCCACCAGAAGTGTCCTTCTCCCCTCTCCCCGCTGAATACACATAGATGTTTGGCTGAACTGAATAAGTATGTGTATGGGGGTGTCGGTAGAATGAATGTATATTGCAGGAGTATGGAACCCTAAGTCATGAAAAAACATCACCAACCCATGTACCATTATAGGACTTGCATGGGGGATTTATTAAACCTTATTTATAAGATTCTACCTTTCATTTTTCTGATGAAAGGTGGAATCTGATTGGTTGCGCTGGACAATTAAGTCAGTTCTACTTTACATCAGTTTTGATGAATCTCCCCCTATGTGTTTGCAGCCTAGGTTTCCATGTATGCAAATCTGACTTAGTATATTAATATGCAATGACACATATCCTGTTCATAAATCCCAGCATACCTGGGTGACTACTTCTCTGTCTGGGAGCTGACCTCTGATTGGTTCCTTCAGGCCACAAGGCAAGCCTTTTTGTATTGATAAACCAGTCCCACTGTATCTGAAATTCCCAGTGACTGAAATCCTGAAAGGTGCTGATGAGGTTTGTGAAGATCTTCATGGCCCTTTAATTAGGTGAACCAGTTCAGGTCCAAGCACAATTTCCCTTGCCTATGTCATCTTTTGACTTGTGACTTTGGTCGGAAAGAAACCAGATTCCTTTTAAATGAAAAATATGGTTAAACTCTTTCAAATGTTAGCCATTTACTTGCAGAGTACATAAACACACAGTGATTTACTGAGCATAAAGATGGGAAGAAAATGGAATACTGTATTAAAGTTATATTAATTTATATTAAACTAATTAAATTAAAAAGAGGAAAGTTTTCAGTAAATAATAAAAGTGTGAACATTTAAAACAACTATGTATAAAATAAATCTATCTTTGTTAAGACATGGAAGACTATAAACCTTCAAACAGTGGCTATGCTTAATAATCTCTGCTCATTTATTTTAGAAAAGTGAAGTGTAGTTTTGATTTGTGCTATGGAGAACTATGTAATAGGATGAGAAAAACAGAGAAAAAAGAAGTTAACATCTAAGGTTGGTCATACATACTAGATAGCTGTCTATGAGTTTATCTGACAGCCATATCTACTGTCGCCCCCCCAATCACATGCATTCTCATCTGAGGTAATATTTTTTAAGTAAATTGAAAGTTACTTTCTATTTGGTCCAACAATTTGAGGGTCAGGTGAAATATCTGTCGACACATAGGAATAAGTTTATACTAAAAATAAAAAAAAAATACCTAAAAATGTTGACCTTCAAATGGGCATGTGAATTATTTTCTATGTCTAATAGACATATTACTGGGAGAGGTCCTTAAGCCACCCTGCTGCTATAATCAGAAGCCAATCTAAGGTTCCTAAAATGTCTGGTATAATTGTAAATCAAACAAAAATGAAGGGCATCCACAACTGCTGTGATGAAACTGTTGTGACTAGTATCTTCTTTGAAAAGCGTAGTAGTTCCTGAACAATCCTGTATATGTAGGTCCTGTAGGGCCTACAGATTAACCAAACGAGAAAACTGGGAGAAAACGCCAACTCCTATTGTTCAACCTTTTATGAACCTAAGCATACACTACATCCACGGATGCCATTGCTTGACTCACCAATCCCAGGTCGTGATATCCTGGTGGCACAGACCTGACTCTTGCTCTCCCCTTCCCAGTGGGCCTGTTAGCCAGGGTTCTTCTGTCCCTCCATGCAGGCTGCAGCCAGCTTGCTGGTGAGTCCTTTTTTCTCCTGCCCGTAGGGTGTGTGCACTCCCTCCGGCTCTTAAAGAGCCAGTGCACAACCTAATATGTTTTAGCCCATGGCTGGCTACCTTGAGGTGCTCAAGGCACTTTCCTCTGTAGAAAGGTGCCTGAGCAATAGGTTCCCAACTTGCTAGTACCTTGCAAAGGTGTTCTGTTCTGTCACCTGCTCACGTACCAACTTTATGCTTAGTTCCTAGATTGTGACCTTCTACTGCCTCACCTGACCTGTGCCTGACCTCCTTATTGACTCTTCACTGTCTGTCCTGACCTAGGGCCATTTACCCTCCTGCATGTACTCTGTCTCTCCTGACCTCAAATTGTCCCTAAATATGATTTTACCTGGCATCTGAGTTCCTGCACCATTGTCTATTGACCCCTGTTGGTCAGCTGTCAATTATACGAAGTCCAGATCCCTGTACAGAGGTTAAAGGGTAAAAACTAGGGACCTTCTAGAAAAAACCCCTTAGGAGCTTACCAAAGTCAAATCTTTTGGTTGATACAGTGGTTTCAGACTTCATTGCAGAGTGTAACTTTTATTGACACCCAATTCTCTTGTGCATCGAAGATTGTGTTGTGGTGTGTACTGACAGACAGATTCCCTACCACTTGATTTGTGGTATTTTGATCAGTGGGTGTGATTAGGTCAGTGATGGCTAACCCTCAGCACTCCAGCTGTGGTGAAACTACCACTCCCAGCATGCTCCATTCATTTCTAAGGAGTTCTGAGAACAGAACAGCTGGAGTGCTGGAGTTTAGCCATCACAGGACTAGGATCAGGGGCGTAGCTATAGGGGGTGCAGAAGTAGCAGTCGCTACCGGGCCCAGGAGCCTGAGGGGGCCCAAAGACCCTTGTGCCACATATAACACCAGAATTATAGAAAGTGCATGCTGGTCAAGTTATACTTCTGGATGGAGGGAAGTGGTTAGGTCATGAATTTGGTATGAATGGGCTGTTTCAGTTTTTGACTCAGGCAGCACTAGGGGGGCTATGTTATCCCCTGCCCCTGGCCACAAAGCACTGAGGAATGGGGGGCCCAAGCTGAACTATTGCACCAGGGCCCATAAGCCTTTAGCTACGCCCCTGACTAGGATATTACATCTCTGGGCCTAATAACAGCTCCTGCCATCAGAAAGCGTAACTCCAACCGTTCCATTACAGTATTTGCCTGCACAGAAGCGCTCCTGTCCATCTACTGTGGAGGGAACTGACACACAGCCCCATTCACTTGAAGGGAACTGTGTTGTAGATTCCTGCACAGCAGGCTGATGGGTACACTACTATGCGGGGAAAAAAGCTGACAGGTCCTTGGTTCCTTGGTTGTCTGGAATGACTGGGGTCCCAGGGGCAAATGTTCTAGCATAACCTAGCATAGTATAGGGAAAGCTATGCAGTGATTGTTCTACTGGTATGCCTATGGTTCGTTATTTTAGACACTCAGCTTTCATCAAGTGGGAAGTTTAATGCAAATGTTGCTATGTAAATGGAGCATAAATCAAACTATTGTATATGAGCATGTAACAATCAGAGTTTCTCTTCAAATTCTAAATACTCTTCAACTGTAGGGGTTATTTGCCCTGACTCTCTAACCTCCTCACAATGAAAGAAACACATAGTTTGCTTATGGAAGACCGAATTTGCTTGAACCAATTTGAACAGATATTGTAAGCGAATGTATTTTAATATGTAGATATAGATAGGTTTTCAAAGACAAATAGATTTGACCTCAAACAGCCACGAGGACATTTGTATTCATTGTATGAACAAGAGTGGAGAGGAGGAATCTGTCAGAGGCCTTGCTGTTTAACATATGAGCCTGTAAAAATGGAAGCTTGAATAATGCTATGACGAATAGAAGTTTACATTTATCATTTATGAACTTTTAATAGTCAAGTAGATAATTAAAATTCTTTAAGTGAAGGAACCAAAATGTAGGCCCCCTTTTATCCAAAGTAGCTAAAAGAGTGAGATCTTTCTTTTTGGAGTGTTCATTGGTCCTCTTGTAATTTTTCCCAAAAGGTCTGTACTATAAAAGTAGGGATATAAACCTTATAACAACAACACTTGCCTATTACTATGTCAACACAATCTATAACATTAAAGGTAATTTCACCTGATAAACAGATATATGCTCTTTGATTGAGTGGAAGGATTGCAGATGTGGAAACCATGTGACGTTGAATACCTTTGCAATAATAAATACAAAAGTATTAAGGGAGTGATACCTTTATAGGCTAACCAGAAAAAAAAACATATTGCAAGATTTCAGAGCACAAAGTCTCCTTCTTCAGGCCAGATTATAAATGGAAGACTGAGAAACAGGCACAACACTTATAGGATGTTACCGCAAAACATGTACATAGGGGGATGTATAATTAATGGAGTTGTCCAGGTTCAGAGCTGAACGTGCACATATCCCCTTCTTCACCTGAGATGAGCAGAGGGGCTGCCTGGGTGAAGAAGGGATATGTTTGGGTTCAGAGACAACCCCTTTAAGGTACAGCAACTGGTGGACATAGTCAATAGAGATAATGTAGATTAGGGACTGGGAGTCGAACTGAGGGAGGTGTGAATTTTGTCTAAATAATGGGTCATAAAACCAGGGGTGAGATTCAATCCATCACTTAATGACTGGAATGTGGTCATCATTTTAAATTCCCAAGTTTTCCTGTCTCTATCATTCTTAAACTGAAATCATAGTTTTTGGCCAGCAGATCATCATGTGTCATCAGTGATCTGCTGCTTAGAAACAATCTGCTGAGAGATTGCTTGCCCCCATACTGAAGAGATGATTGCTGCATGTAAATGCATATCTCACCTCCTCTGATGAGCAGGCAATTATCAGGAATGTAGGGTTTGTTTCCAATAAATGCCTGCAAAGTTGGCCTGTGTAAATAGACCTTGTCTTGACACAGATGAATTTGCACCATATGCTTACTAATTTTCATTCTGAAAGTCACATGAAACAGGCTTTTTAGCTTTCTTCTGGTAAATAATATAGCTATATAACAACAGATTCAACATGCAACAGTGTACTTTCAGCCTTCCAGAAACATATAAGGAACCTGGGAAACATTCACATGCATTATTCATCTCCATTGCATTAAGAATGTTAACAGATTGAATTTTTATAGAGCAAAGCTTTCAGATCAGTATCCATCAATCTTCATAAAATGAATTCATTAATTGTAGGTCTTGCTGCGTAACAACAAGCTTCTTATTTAATTCCCAACCCCTGTGCAATGGGAGTCTGTAAGCCTTCTATAGTTAAAGAAAGGGACAGAGGAGAAGACCGAGTGGCCCACACATAAAGTTACAACAAAGATCTTTTCAGACCTTTTGTAGTCCTCAATCCTATTTGTAATTCTTAATTTGCTATACGAGATACTGTTAGTGATAAAGCGGATAGAAGTCTTTGGTTGTGTGGAGAAGAGAAGCATTTCTTGTCATCTCCAATAAGAAGAAAAGAACTATTTTTCTAGCAGTTAATTTCCAGCACAAGCCGCACAAAGAGCCGCCTTTATTAACATTGAATATTTTAAGTTAAATTGGGATGAAGTTGGCCTTGAAATCTGAAGTCCTTCCATCTAAGAGACATGTATTCTGAAAATCCTGATTTAGTGCTGATACTCTTTTTAAAAAAGTGAAAGTGAAGCTTAAACTTTTTGCCCAAATGAAGAAATCTACTTGCAAAATGCATTGTTTCTTCTGTTGTCTGCTCCTTTTGGCTGCTGGACAGTAGAGAAGTAATGGCACCCAGATAACTGATTTAAGCAGGAAGAAGAGAGGAGTAATCAATGGCTTATTACCCGTTTCTCAGGATAGGCCTTCATTTGCAGATTGACAGAGATCCAGCACCCCACACCCAACTGATCATCTGTTCCCTGTAGCTCCATTCCCAGAAGTCGGCATCTGAACTATTCTGCATATCAACATTGTAGTGGACAGCACTTGTCACTGCAGCGCTGCTCCCATTGAAGTCTATGAGAGCAGCAATATAATGATGAGCACTGTCCACTACAATATTGACAGTGCAGTGTAGTTCTGGCACGACTTATGGTGATGGAGAATAGCTGATCGGCACCCCTGCCAATCAGTAAGTGACTGCATATCTTGAGGCCATCACTTTAAAGAGGACCTTTCACAGCTCCTGACATGCCTGTTTTAATACATTCATGCATTCCCCATGTAATAACAATTCAGAAGCATCGAGTCTTATGTCTGTATGTTGTGCCATTCCTTTATTATTTCTACTAGAAGTTATGAATGACTTGCTATCAGTCTGCAGTAAGGGTACAGAGGGGCGGTAACCAGATGGGTGTGTGTCCCTGCACAGTCTGAAAAAGGCAGCACGGATTGGATAGAGTGAGCCTGTGCAGGTACACCTCCCCCCCCAACTGGTTACCACCTCTCTGTACCCTTACTGCAGACTGCCAGCAATTCATTCATAACGTCTAGTAGAAATAATAAAGGAATGGCGCAACATAGAGCCATAAGATTAGATGTTCTGGAATTGTTATTGCATGGGGAATGCATGAAGAATTACTTAATATGGCCACCAGCAATCAGAGTGTGAATAGGATGAGTTCTGCCACACTGCAGATCTGTGCTCCGGGGACTCACTTCATGTAACAGTTACCCTTGTAACTGAGCAGCCTGACAGGATAATGCAGGCATGGTCTGTATTGCTACTATCTAACAGTAGATTAGGAAAAAATCTCTGCTATACAATTAAAGGGGTTGTCCGAGTTATGAAAAAAAAATATAGTACTGTAAATCTGATGGGCAGCAATATATAACTAAGTTAAGCAAGTTTTAGGCAAAAAACTGTATTTCCTCATTTCCCTGGTTCTCTTCTGGCCTTTGTTTACCTGCAGTAATAACAATCTTTGCCCCTCACCCCCTGCTGTGCATGTCACTGAGTGACATGTCGGCTGGAATACTCAGCAGCATGCTGTATGTGTAGGACTACAAGTCCCAGCTGTACAATGACACTGCTGATACACACAGGATGTTCTCCCTACCTGTTCTTGTACAATACAATACTCTCCAGATCAGCTCCAGTGTCAGCTTTGTGTCTGTAGGGTGAGGAGAGCAGATCCTGTGTCTCTTTACATCTGCAGCTGCTGTTGTAAAGCCTTCATTGTGTTCTGGCTGAAGGGGTTAATGTTTTATCTGAAAGAATACAGGGAGAGAGCAGATAGCAGCCCCGGCAATGCAGGGGGGCGTGGCCAGTGACGTCTCGTGTACAGACTGTTATCTGATCTCTGAGGCTTGTGCACGAAACATCACACAGCAGGGAGATAAGCTGACATCACAGGTCATGTGACCCTGAGTTAAATCTAAGAAACCATCAAGTTTAGAAGCAGAAAGTATATGGAAAAGCTGTTGTATTTGACTAGTTAGAAACATACAAAGGACAAAAAAATAACTCGGACAACCCCTTTAAGTAGCAATGAGGCAGCCTGACAGGACATGAAGCAAAGAGCACAAATCTGGTCAAAAGGACTGTGAGGTTTGTACAATCAGTGCAATACTTCTGTGAGGTGGCATAATTTTTTTTAAAGTATTGTGGGGAGGGCGGGGGGGTCAGGGTTTTACTGGTGTTCATCCATCAACCAATGTCTTTCTAATGTATGTGGAAAGCTTAAGTTTTCAGCCATCCAATATCTCCAGTGAGTAACCAGGGTTAGCTGCAGATACCTACTGTGATTGTAGAACATATTTTCTCCTCATTAAAGTTCTCTGTAGCCTAAACAATGATTTGAACAGTTTCGTACCCAGTTTTGCTGCAGTTAATAACACTTCAAATTATTATAGTACTGATACATTTATTCTCAGTTTTTTTTTGTTAAATTGATATTACTAGTTACCATTTACATGTAAGTGGAGGCTCATTTACATAGTCCTTTATTTATTTTATGCGCTGATATATTCCACAAGATTTTACAGACATTAGCATCAAGCTGTTCCCAATGGGGCTCACAATCTACATTCCCTATCAGTTTTACTTTGGAGTGTGGGAGGAAACCGGAGTACCCTGAGGAAACCCACGCAAACACGGGGAGAACATACAAACTCCATACAGATGTTGTCTTTGGATTTGAACCCAGGACCACAGCACTGCAAGTGCTAACCACTCAGCCGTTGTGCTGCTTATTCTGCTAATATAGTCTATATTGTGGATACATTCAATAATATACCTCCCATAAAATAACTAATGTGCTGATCTAAAAGTGCAAGATATAAAAACAATCAAATGAATATATACAATTCTTTACATAGATTAGTTATAGCATTCCACCTATATATCCACATATCTTTTGGAGAATACACAATATCTTTCATCACCATAGTAAAATGTCAAGGCACACACACAGATGCAGCATTGTGCTTGAGATTCTTCTGTAGCATATTGCATCACTCTGTCAATATCTTTTAACTAGATGATTCAAGTGTTTTTCTTCCAGGTGTATGAACGACATCCTGGAAAAAAAATCTTACAATAGGAACAGCAGACCTGAAAGACATTTGTTTTGTCATTTTCTGTATTATTCATGACAATTATTACCTTGTTGAACCATGATTGCTACTGTGTAGTTATTTATAGGACAAAAATGTATAAAGACCTCTCATCTAGCCAACCAGTCCCTGCTCTTTATGGAATTGGGCAAGAACTCCAAAGTAGTTGTCTACAGATGGGCGTCTGGTTTGTGTCGTTGTCTACAGATGGGAGTGGTTTCACTTCACCACTCCTGACATGCCTGTTTTAATAGCTTCATGCATTCCCCATGTTATAACAATTCTGGAACATCTATTCTTATGGCTCTGTGTTGTGCCATTCCTTTCTTATTTCTACTAGAAGTTATGAATGAATTGCTAGCAGTCTGCAGTAAGGGTACCAGTTGGGGGTGTGTACCTGCAGAGACTCACTTTATCCAATTATTGCTGCCATTATCAGACTGTGCAGGTACACACCCCCAACTGGTTACCTCCCGTCTGTACCCTTACTGCAGACTGCTAGCAATTCATTCATAACTTCTAGTAGAAATAATAAAGGAATGGCACAATATAGAGACATAAGAATAGATGCGCCAGAATTGTTGTTACATGGGGAATGCATGAAGCCATTAAACAGGAATGTCAGGAGTGGTGACAGGTCCTCTTTAACTAAATACTTCTGCAAGATATATAATCCTTATTGATTTAGCACGTGTCTCATTCAAAATAGCCAGGCAGCACATCTGCATATAGGCACACTTTACAGAGGACCTGTAACTTCTTTTTACATGGTTTAGTAACTACTGATCCAGGGCCGAAGGAGTTCAACCCTGCTGTGAGCGGTCCGCTCTGATTGGACAGCGCTCACAGCAGGGCAGAAGCAACGCCCATTGAGGAACAGGGAGTCTCCTCCTCCCTGTTCCGATGCTTGCTAATTAGCATAAAGCCTGGCAGAAGAACGGGGGGCCCGTGTGAAGCCACTGGGGGACCATTTGAAAAAAAAAACAACGCTGCTGGCATCAGTGGGGGACGCACTATTAGGTACATAGTGCAGTTTCATTTTTTCAAAGTGGTGAAAGGTCCTCTTTAATTGGGTAAATCACAGGAATTGATTGATGGGTTCAAATGCCCCCATTCGATTATCTCTAGAAAAGCATCTCGTCTTAGTCACAGAGGATCTTTAACATTATCATTTTCATAAAGTAAGTGCGCAACCTGGCATATCTAGGTTTAGAGAAAGTTTGTGCACCTAGTCCAAAAAGGGAATGTGGCTTAACTAATAGGGCATGACTTTGTAGGAAAGGGATCTGACCCATTATGTGTTTTGTGACGAAAGTGCATCTCAATTCTGGCAGAAAAATCTTTCCCAATAGTTGGTATAGACTCAGAAAAAAATGTCTATCCCTGCACCACATTTCTCATCCAACCAGAGCCATTCTGATAAATCTGGTGCAGGTCTAGACAGCCTTAGTTTATGCCATCTATAGGATTAGTACATTTTCTCCAGTGTGTTGTATTTTAGTATTTTTCCCATGCATGACTTATCTTCTTGCCAGTCCTCAGTTGTTTATGTCTGTCTAATATCATTCTTTCTGACCTTCGTTTATCACATTTAATTTTCTAAACACTTATTTTCCTCCCAATTTGGTGTATTCTTCTAGTTGTCTTCATACTTTTATTCTGTTAAATTCCTATAGACACAAACAGTATTAAATATCCTACAAGGAACTAATAAACCTTTCTGCAGTTGTACATTTGTTTCAAATGGTTCCTAATACATTTTCATCCAGGAATTTTCCACACAATCCACTTTTACGTTCTTGTGCTGTCCACTTGTAGAACGCAAAAGAACATGGGCTGAAACTTTACAGTCAATGGGCCAGTTCACATGTCCAGTTTTACTATTGGTGCATACAGGGAAGATTGCAGCATGCACTATTTCGGACTGATTCTTACGCTAGGCTCACTCATCCAAGTCAGTGGGTCAGTAATAAAAGCGGACAGCACACGGATGCCTTCCATTCACGGTCCATTTTGCTAAGTGAAAGCAGTTTTGTACATGAAGAACAGATTACGTAGTGATGCCATATGGAAGGAAAATAGACAAATGGAAGCAGTTGGAGACAAAGTTAATTCTACACTGATAGAAAATAGTTTTTAGCCAATACATACTGAATATAACAAAAGAGTATGTAGTATCACTGCTAAGAGTTAATTTTATACTGAAGAGTTAATTCTATACTAAAGAGTTAAACATTGTGATTTGTTGCTAAAGTACTCTTTCCCTCATGCACTGTGCATCCGATATGGTTGTCTATGGACAGCAATTAGTTTAGTTGTCAAGATAATGAGCTAACGCCACCCTCTGGTTAGAGAGTTTTTGCAGAGCAGGCCTAGAGGAGGTGTGTGTGTGAGTTGCTGATAGTTAGGTCTTCACGCTTGAGACTAAAAGCTGCCAGAGGAAAACAACTTAACTGACAGACTAGCCCTGAGAGAAAAGACATTCACAGAAAGTTTAGAACCACATTTCAAGGTCGTTCTGGAAAGACAGTAAGGTACCGTATTTTTCCCCCTATAAGACACACATTTTCCCCTCAAAGTGAATACTAATGAGACCTTCCATTATGGAAGACCGGGGAGTGGTGAATGCAACGCTCCCCGGGCTCAGTACTCACCGATTCCTCATCTTCTCCTGCAGGGCTCCTCCCTCTGTGCTTTGACCGGAGCACAGCGTGAGGATGTCGGTGCTCTGTGACCTCACACTGTGCGACTTTGGGTCACAGCACAGCGTGGCAGGAAGACCAGGAAGAGCGCTGGATGTTAGGAGCGGCAGTGGCATCTGGAGCAGCAGAGGTAAGTTTTTTTTTTTTTTTTTTTTTATCTGCTCTGAGCATGAGGTTCTGAACTGAGGTCTGAATGGGGGGTCTTATTCACATTGGGGATTGATCTGAGGTCTTCTTATTTTCCTGGTCATTGACTCCACGATCATCCACCAGCCCCTTACTCCTACTCTGCCATCCATCCACTATCAAGGGCACCCCAGCGACCACCAAGCAGGAGACCCCAAATGTATGGGGTGTGCCCAGAAGGAAGAAAGGGTGAAGGCATATAGAAGTTTTTGCTCATATGGAATCTGTAAGTCAAAAACAATATGATGCTAATTGATCATTTAATATTGAGGAATAGTTGTCATGAAGCAAAAGGGGTTAATGATCCACTAAGAACAAACTAAGAACAAGCAACCCACGTCACATATTCTTGTTTCCTCTTTAGCCTAACTGTATGGCATTGTTATCAGTAATATTATAACGGTAGACTAGTCACATGGAGACATGGAGATTATCTTTGGCCTCTAATCGTTTTATCAGTAATGTCAGCTGCTGGAAGGAGATAAATGAGCATGTGTAATCATAACTTACTACAACATCCCATGAGATAACTGCTCGGAGGGCGAGAGGACCGTTCACATACCGTACTTGGATAGATATAAGAAATAAGTGCAATCTGCAAGCATTGTGATACCACTGTTGTATATAATACTATAGGAAATAACTGAACTAAATGTAGTTGTGCCAAGTTTTGAAGTTATCCACTATACATCAAATTTATCAAAGCGTGACATTTGATACATTTGGCACGAATTATGACAATGGAGGCTCAAGAAAAACTAATTCCCTCATGATAAATTTCCCCACTGTCTCCATTTAGAGACTGAAATCACATTCATATAATTTGTCAGGTAGCTCAAGTGCCTGCTAGAAAAGTGACTCTTTTACTTAGTGTTCTTTTCTGACATTTTAACCCTTTTCTGATATAGCCATTTTCAGGTTTCTTTTCATTTTTCACATACTTCCTTCTAAAAGACATAACATTTTAATTTTTTTGTTCAGATAACAAATTTATTTATTCACATAACCATATGAGGGCTTGTTTTTTGCGGGAAAAGTTGTACTTTCTAAGGCTACTTTCACACTAGCCTTAGTACGGATCCGGCGGGTGAAGGGACCCACCGGATCCGTACTGAATAATACAACCTTGTGGATCCGTAATTCCGGATATTATCTTTAGCATCTTTTAAACGGATCCGGAATAACCTCTATTGAAAGTCAATGGAGGACGGATCCGTTTACAAATGTGTCCACACCAAACGGATCCGTCCCCATTGACTTGCATTGGGGGTCATTCCGGATCCGCTTAGGTGCGGATAACTAGTATGGAGATCAAACCGCAGCATGTTGCGGTTTGTTCTCCGTTCTGAAGACGGAACGGAATGCTTTGAGGAGCATTCCGTTGTCTTCAGTTCAGTTTTGTCCCCATTGACAATAAATGTGGACAAAACTGAAGCATTTTATTCCGGTATTCAGCATCTATGACAGAGCTCAATACCTGAATAAAGAAACGCTAGTGTGAAAGTAGCCTAAAGCACCTTTTATATTTCCATACGATTTAGTGGTAAGCTGCAAAAAAAATTCTAAATAGAGTGGAGTTAGAAAAAAAACAGTTCCACCATAGTTTTAAGGGTTTCCTTGTTACAGCTTTTACTGGGCAGTAAAAATGTAATGTTACCTTTGTTCTGCAGTTCAGTACGATTTCATTGATACAAAATTTATATTCTGCAGTTTGTAGCTTCATATCCTTTTTTATATTTCCATCTATGGTGCTATGTAAGTGCTCTTTTTGGCAGAGCGAGCTGTTTTATTGATATTTTGGGGTCTGTATAGCTTTATGATCACTTTTTAGTAAATTTTTCTTGGGAATATATATGAGTGACTTGATTCTAAACTAATTGAATTTGTCACAAAATTCACACAAGTCTTCTTTCAAACAAAACCAAACTTGGCATTTTGCTGCAGACAAATCACTCACCTGCCATTTTATATTTAAAATTCAGTACACCAGTGAGGTAAATGTAATGCCCTGTAGCAAGGGTACTTTGGACTATGGACATTTGCCCTTTTTGTTACTATGCAAAGCCATCAACTCCCTACTTTATAGAACTGTGATTTATGTTGTTGTGTGCACTTTTTATTTGCACATTTATATGTTTATTGTAATGTATCCTGTTAATTTGCACTGTTATTACACTATAGCTGCACTGACCTGTGGAAAGGGTTAATGCACAGCCAGCTAATACTTAGACTTTATGACTTTCTACCTTTGCAAAGATTTGGAGGGAAAAAACAGACACACTGACCTTCTGACTGTCTGGTTTAGCTCTGTTGTTTATGTCTGAGGACTTTATTATGTCTGGAAAAGCTGCTTATTCATTCCCATATACTTGCATTGAAACTATATACGTTCATGACAGACTAAAACTGTAACATTGTGTCTATTTAGGCTGTGCTTCTCCACTCCACTCCTCCCACTTCAAGGTTCTAGTACAGCTAGAAACTGTATATAAGGAGAACAGTTAGGGCCCTTAATTGTCTAAAGATATGGACAAATCCTTAGTATGAGAAACTCTGCCAGACTGCATGAGTGACCAGAAGAAGACACTGAAATGGGGATGCTGAGCCACAGACCCCTGGTTGCCAGACCATTGACCAGGGAGCCAGCTGGAAGACTGAGCCAAATAGCCTGGTCCACTAGCCTTCGGACAGGGTACCAGCCTTCTGAGAGAGAGAGCAAGCTCAGGCATTTCCTCAGCATAAAACTTTCTTCTGCCCAAGAGAAGCCAGCTCAGTGCATTGCCTGTATTGTTTTGCACCTGAATTCCTCCAGTTAAGAAGCACACTGATTTACCGCAGACCCTGAGTCTCTGAACTTATTTCCCATTGGGGTGCACCATGCCTTACTGTACCTTCCGGACAGCAGCAACACATGGTGACTCCTAAATGGTGTCCGGGGAACCCAGTGCAGTGGTGGCAGGGTTGCTAACGATCCAGAAATTTTTTCACAGTCCCTGAAAATAGGTGACTTTTTCCCTTTGTCTGTGAAAAAATAGATGTGCCTGTGAATTTTTTGAGGCTGATATCGGAGTCAACAAGTCAGCTCATCACATATCAGTTCTGGCGCGACAAACACGGCAGTGGAGGTGGCTTCTATACTTCGTAACAGTGAGATCACAGATGTTCATGCAAGCACTGTGCGATGCGCATTACACAAGTCTGCAATGGGGTTTCCTGATGATATGGGGTTGTTTCATAGCCAAAGGCATTGGATACTTGACCAACACTGCATAACTAATCATATGCTAAAATAATGATAGTCTCACGTTTGAAGCGGTAGTGGATGGTGAGATATGGAGCCTGAAAGTCAAAAGTTCAAAACATTGTTACCCTTTTGCTCATCAGTGTATTAATGTATTTATACCAGTGTGGTGTAAATACAAAAAATGTGATTTTAGAATAAGCACCATATTATGAAACATGTGTTCCACTTTTTCCAACATAGAGGTTGGATGAAGTGGTTGACCCTGAGAGAGACTTTTTAGAATTACAATTTTTTTTTTTCATTTAAAAACGTTTTAAATTGTAAATTCGTCAGAAATCTGGGCCATTGCTCTTTGCATTCTGTGTTTCCTGGGAGTAACTGACACAAACAAAACTGCATTCCTCCCAATCGTACTAGATCCAGCAGGACAGTCCTGAATTTCAGCCTCTGTCCTATAGTCCAGGAATTGCTGCAGCATGTCCTGGCTTAAACTGTATGTACATCCACAGGTGAGTTTTAAAAGACCAAAAACTGCAACAAAAACTGTGTGTGAATGAAGTCTTATGGAATTTTAATGGCATTTTTAAATTCAGCATCATTTTGTACATGCTTTTTAAAAAGCCTATAGAAAACGCAATGAGAAATACCTGAAAAAATGACATACCCAGATCACAGTTTAAAGTAAACACCACTGACTGAAAAAAGTCCTCAAAAATTCTACAAACCAAATGCATTGTATGTAGTGCATTTCATATATCATCATACATAGAAGTAACATCTGGCCTCTAAAAATATTGCATATAAAGACATTAGAATGCCATGAAAAATGCCAAGAAAAACATAGCATTTTTCTGAAAACTGTTGTGTAAAACCAAGCGCATTATTAAGTCATAAAGAGTTGCACTACATTCAGCTCTAATACATATGTGTAGTAGGAGAACATGTACATTCTGTGCTGACGTTTAGATCGCTTTCCTAGGGACGTCATGGAAAACATCTTACTTTCTAGTGTTCTTCAAACCACCTTTGAGTATGCAGTATGGGAATATCATGCTGGGGTTTGCCACATGGGATTTTCATTTCTAGTAAAAGTCTGATGGATTTATTGAGTTTTTAAGAAGAGCAATCATAGAACCTAATTACACCTATGAGATGGCAGTACATGTAATTAGGACCTAGCACTTAGCAGCAAGAATGTGCAATTAATGGCGTCATTTGTGTTTCAGTGTTGACTTGAGCACACATAAGAACTGGCCATATTGTTCACACTATATTGTTTGTTTCCCATTCATCAGAGGTAAAGGTTATGCGCTCCTGTGTCCACTAGCCTTGAATAAACACAACAGCAGTGTTCATTTACATTCTGACATTTTGCAGCTAGGTCATGGAAATATCAGTCAAATGTTGCCATCTGTAAGGCCTCCCAGCCATGGCTGTGTCACATGGATCTCAAATACTGCTATCAAAAAATTGTGGCAATTTGGAGGTAGATTTGCCTGGAGAAGGTGTCTCCCAGAAGCATGACTTGGCCCATATTACATGGTACTGCTTTTATTAAGAGGCTCTCAGTTGTTTTCTTCATAAATCCATATGGAATCCTTGAGTGAAGCAAATTGCAAGATTGCATTGCATGCAGTAATAATTAGGAACCAAACACTGGCATAGAGAGTGTCTCTGGCTCTGTAAAATAAACCTGTAGGTAGAAATTTGGGAAGTTCGCTAAACTTCGAAAAATTTGGTATGTTACAAATTAATTTGTCACGAATGGTGATAAATCAAGTATACTCTGCCTAATCATATTCATCCCATTTGATGGTCCAATCTCAGTGTGCAGGAAGAGTGCAAGAAGAGTGTTTCACTGTGTGCATTACATTCTAGTTCTAGTGCACCCACAGTCATAGTAAATCCATTCTGTAGGTACTGTGCCATCAGTATTACAGACAGGTATAATTTATCACTACATCACTGTACAGTCCACCAAGATTTATAGCTAATCCTGCCTGTTAAACAAAAAGAAAAGCATACAGCGCCCTTCAGTAAAGCCAAAAAACGGTGCGTGCCCCTGCAGGAGCTGTGTCCAAATGGCTCCTTAGTGGAGCAAAATAAAGAAATGGAGGCAGCGCCAATAAAGTAGTGGGGAAAAAGATTTTTTTAATGCATGTTGTGGCAGTCCAAACACATGCTTTTTAATCCCTTCTGTTAGCTGTAGATTTACTGCTGTGCGTCAGTATTAAGTCACTCATAATAGTAGCCCCATGACAGAGAGGGGGGGGGAGTGCAGCATTGACAGTGACAATAGTCACCCCATGAAGGTGGGGAGGGTGGGCAGCAGCATGGGCATACAGCTCAAGATGGTGGCAGATCACAGTAGTAGCAGAACGCAAAAACAGCAGTGTGATAGCAGGTCCAGTGCCATGCATATCCTTTTAAAAATTTAATATGTAAATATCATTAGGCCAAGAAGCACCATTGTAGGAGTGGCAGTAGAGGCCACAGGTGGGTGGTACCAGGCAGGTGGCAGCATCAAGCTGGGGGCAGCAGCACATGATCCATTTTGCAGAATATTCCGGTGTGGCAGCACACTACAGTATGATCATTAGTGGCAGAATGATCTATTCTGTTGCATCAGGCACCGGTGTCTGGATGTCCAGGTTGATCCACACCTTATTCATCTTTATGGAGGTTAGTCTCTCAACATTTTGGGAGGTGAGTTCTCTTATGGGTAACTATGCCCCCGCTGCCTTAAACACCTGCTCTGATGCCACATTACTGGGCAGGAAAGCATGCCCATGGCAAAATCAGCCAGTTGCGGCCACACTTCAAGTTTGCATTGCCAGTAGTCTAGGGAATCTTGCCTCATGGGTGACAGGGTGGAGTCTAAGTATGCCACCACCTGCTGGTTGAGGTTCTGCCGGATGTCCTACTGCTGCTGCTCGGTGGTTTCTTCAGAAGTCTGCTTAAGAAAACTGGTCATCAGAGACTCCAGACTTAACTTGCTGCTTCAGGAGTTGGTACTCCTCTGCCTCCCCCCCACCACCACCACCAGTCATGGCAGTGGAGTGTGAGTGCAGAGGGTCCCCCTGGTCAGACCTTCCTGAGGATGGCAGATGGCTCTTGTAGGCAGCGACCAACCAACTACACAGCAGGCAGGTTCAGGACAGGTGAGGGCACAGAGGAAATTCCTGGGCCATGCCAACTTGCGTGATGTCAGAGGAACCCATCAATTCCTGGCTGTGTGTATCTGTTCTCACTTGAGATGATGTTGAAGAGTGAGTCAACCATTCCAGTACAGCTGGATTATTGGTCAAAACATGACTGCTGGATGATAGTGGCAGCTCTGGCCTGTTGCTACCACCACCCCTTTTTCTGATGCTACTTGTGCCGGTTACTGCAACATTTTTTCCACTGCCCATTAATTTTGAAGGCCCAGGCAACTGTCTTTTGGCCATATTGTACAGTAACTGTATCAGTAGTTTAACGGATTAACTAAGAATGTGGCAGCAGTTGAACAAGATGCACCCGGTGATATATTAAAGTGTCTTTTAATACTTAGGCACAGTAATTCGATGCATAAACTAACAGATTAATGGGGATTGTGGCAGCAGTTCATCCAGATGCACGCAGCCATATATTAGACCACCCTTTAATACTGAGGCACAGTAATTCTACGTATAAACAGATTTACTGGGATTGTGGCAAAAGTTCTACAAGATGCCCACGGTGATATATTAGTTCAACAAGATGCACATAGCGATTACACTCAACCTGCACTGTCCCTGCAGTGTCTAAAAACTCTCCCAACTATCTCCCTACACTGTTGTGCACTGTCCCTGCACTCTCCCTATTCAATATTTTAATAGTAATAGCTTTCTGAAATACTGTCCCTAGCACATAAGCTTGTCACGTCATTCCTTAAGCTCAGCACACAGTGAAATGGAGGAGACCATGCGGGATGAGGCTTTTATATGGATGTGACATCACAGACATCTGCTGACTGGCTGGTTGCACGGCATTATAGGTGATTTCACATTCCTGGGCTTCTTACTTTAACTTTGTAACATGTACAGCAGCCATTTTAGAAAAAAAAGCAACTTGTTTCCAAAAACCGCAAGGAAATTCGGATTTGTGGCAAATCAATTTTTTCCTAAACTTTGGATCAAATTCAACTTTGGATGCTTTGATTCAATCAACACTACCTGTAGGCCCTCAGTTTGACACTGCTGAGGTGAAGTGTGCATGAGGTCTAAGGCAGTCTAATACACATGGGAAAGCCTAAAGTGCCAATGGTTCTGATTATGGAACCATAGTCACTGCCTGTGCCACCATTAGGGTAAGGACAAATATTCAGGTTTCTTGATGCAGTTTTGAAAGTCAAAATCAGGAATGAATTACAAAAAAGAGGAGAGGTGGTATTTGTTCCCTTTATACTTTCAATCCTTTTATGATCCACTACTAAGTTTCCAGGAAACTTTTGATATGTCATCTCAAGATATATCAAAAGTTTTGATCGTGGGGGGTTGACTGCTGAGACCCCCATCGATCACTAGAATGATGAGATAGGGGATCAATAAAAGTCTATGGGCCTGTCTCGATTTCCTCTCCTGTAGTGATAAGAGAGATTGGATTTTATATGAATTCTTAAGAAAAAAACCTATTTGTGTCTCTGTACAAAATCAAAATACACATGAATGCACAGTATATATACAGGTATGCAGTTCTGGCACGTGCATGAAGACTAGAGGGGGGTTTACACTGGCCAAGGAGTAGCCGACAGTTGGCTGCTCATTCACTGGGAATGAAGCGTGCAGCGATCACCTCCACAGTACTAGAACAAAGGATTGCTATTGCGATCACTTGTCCTCATAAAGCTGCATTGTTTCTGTGCCGCAGATCGCTGTTTAGACCGCACAATCTGGTGCCCAGAAATGACAATTTACGTGCCTTGCCTTGCCAAATTGTTGGGAACAAGCTTTCGCAGGGACATTCGGTCCTGATAATCTGCCCAACAATCGGGCCATGTAAAAATTAAATCTGTACTTCTAATACAATACCAGTAGTGTATTCATACGGCTGCCAGTTCATGGTAAGTGAGATAGACTGGAGTGAGTCATCTGGTTATAGTGTCCAGACATCCTGTTTCACCTGGGAAAATCCTGAGAGTGTTAATATAACTGTGTACTAGGATTAACAGAAATTTCATTTTGTTTAAAATTTGCAAGCGAGCACACTTTGTAATTCACTCTTCCCAGTGTCTATATATAAACGGTTCAGTCTAAATCTCTATTTCAACATTCTTCTGGGTTTCTAGAGCGTTTTGGACACTGGACAGGGCTCATAAAGATGGGTGAAGAAATAGGGAAAAGGTTTTTGTGTTTTAGTCAAATATTAAAAGTCAGGCATAGGTCATTGTACCAAATTATTATCATGGAACTCAGTTCCTAAATGAGTTTAAAAAATATCTGAACATATACATTATCCAGAGGAAAGTCTAATAGTGTTGTTTGGGGGCTCTTTGTAATCACATATTTTATTAAAGTCTGCATTCACACATTGCACAAACATTGCAGTTCTTGGAAAGAAAATTATCATAGTAATGTATGAATACAGCCTAATGGACCCAGATGGATTTTGTAGCTGCCAAAAAAAAGTTTTTTTTTTAATCCTGTAAATTCTGGAATATAACCTTCCCCTCCAAAAAACATTTTCTACATATTAAGAGTGCATGTGCTAAGGTAGCAGTGGTGAGCCTAAAACTAGGGTGTTAGAGTAGGTCCTTAAAGGGGTAGCTTGGCCATATCTATCGTCAGGATAGGTCATCACTATATGATCAACGGGGGTCTGACACCCAGCACCACACCAATCAGCTGTTTGAAGACAAAGCAGTGCTTCACAGTAGACGATGTAGTGTAAAGACAAGGAAGCCGTCTGTAACTCAGGAGACTACCTGTGAGGAACACACCGGAAATGCACGGGTTCATAAAAGCAGCGGCACACAGGACTTTATTGCTAGGTATGGACTTTGGTGATAAATATGTGCTTTTGACCACGAGTCATTTTTGTATGCACTATAATGTGAAGTATTTTTGATAAAGAAACATAAAGAAGAAGCTCCTTCGGTTTGCTTTTTTTACTCTGAACACATGGAGTGGCACCATAGAATTTGGTGGAAAAACCATGCCATTCATTTAGTCTTACAGCCTGATGCAGCAACCGCTGCTTCTCCCACTGGCCCACACCCCTTCTCCAGCAGTCAGGCTCATCACCATCAGCAGAAGGAAGCTGTCGTTCCTTCCCATCGACTTCAATTTCGTCTATTCCTCCTGATGCTCCTCCTCCTCCTGGTCACTTGTTTTGACAGCAATTGATCACAGAGGCAATTTCAAAAAGACAACGTTATGCGTGCACTTATCCTGGTGTAGACGCTCAACGTGCACCTGGTCAAGTTGCTGGTACTACAGTCCCTCCCTTTCCATGTAGTTGACTCTGCACATTTCAGATAACTGACAGCTTGTCCTCACTCAATGTGGAGAGTCCCAGGCCGACATTACTTTTCCAAAAAAGCTGTATCTGCCCTACACACGTATGTAGAACAGTGGGCCAGTCCTTGGGCCTCTCAGTGTCTGGTAGAGTTCATGCTGGCACTGATGTACCTTATGGAGTTGTAACTCTGGTTCATGGACAATATATGTCGTTCACAGCCCACTGGGTAAATGTTGTTCTGGGCAAGGCACACCAGCAACTTGGCCTGGTGATGGCAATGCTGCCTCCGCGTTGTAATGCTGGGATCTCTGCCCCAATATCCTCTTTTGCCTCCTCATCCTCTACCTTGACTTCACCTTCTCCTCTAGGCAAATTTCCACAGTGGTTGTCCATCATATCACCTATGCAAAGCTAGGAGTTTTCACGTGGTTCTGCACCTGGTCAGTCTTGGCGAATGGAGCCACACTGGGGAGAAACTGCTCCGGTTTAGCAATAAAGAAATGGAAAACTGACTCTCCTCGCCAACTGGCGATAGGAACCATGGTTACTGATAATGGGAATAACATTTTTTCTGCGCTGCATCAGGGAGAGCACCCTGCATGGCGCACATCTTCAATTTCATTGTCATCCGGTTCCTAAAGTTTTTCACTGGACTGCAAGAGCTGTGCATGCACTTCATCCACTCTTACCAGTAATACTGATCAAATACTGATGCACAATACTGACCAAATACTGACTGTGTGAAAGAGGCATTACAGATGCTCAAAATACAAGATCTTTTTTTTTTTTGGGGGGGGCGGCAACTTTTGTCACTGTTACTGCCACCCTCTCTATCATGGGGCCACTATTGTCACTGTTTCTACTGCTGCTGATACCCCCTCCCCACTCTGTCATGGGGCTGCTACTTGAATCTCGGTGCTCTGCCTAGTTATGCACACAGCGGTAAATTAGACCTTCTTGTAACAGTGACCTGTAAGATGGCACAGTAACTGTACAGCTATCAAAATAGATTACCTATGAATCTTGGTGTACTGCAGACTTATGTACACGGCAATATATTAGACTTGCCTGTAATACTGATGCCACAGTAACTACAGCTAACAGAATGGATTATCTATGACTCTTGGTGCTCTGCACAGTTATGTACATGATGATAAATTGTAGCACAGTCCATAGTTCAGGAGTCTCCTATGCTCTCCCTGCACTCTCCCTGCAGTTTAACGTCAAAACCTTCACACAGAGTTTGGGCCACAAGTGGGAAGTATGTTACTAGTCTAGGGCAGCACAGTGGCTTAGTGGTTAGCGCTGAGGTCCTAGGTTCAAATCCAACCAAGTGCAACATCTGCATGGTTTCCTCCCACACTCCAAAGACATAATAATAGGGAATTTAGATTGTGAGCCCCATTGGGGATAGCTTGATGCTAATATCTGCAAAGCGCCACAGAATATATTGGCATTATATAAGTGCGTAAAATAACTGATAAATAAGTATACCTGATTTACAGCGATTCGTGACATATTAATTTGTAACGAATCAAATTTCTTGTAACTTCGGCGAAGCTGGCAAATTGAATTTTTCCCATCTCTAGTGAGCATGTCAAGTGTTTTGCTGTTTCTATAACTCAAGTAGATGTAAATGGAAGCTCTGCTATTTCTTCAGTCCTGACCACTTCTGCATTCAGTCGCAGACCAGGACAGGGTCAGAGGACTTCAAAAGACGCAGGTCCCAGAGGTGAAACCTGCATGTATCAATCATTTGTGGCATAACATGTGGATATGCTATCAATGGTTAAGATGAGAATACCCCTTCAAAAACACAGGGGCCAGGAAAAGCCATTGATACAAGTATAGCACTTGAGCTGAGAACATATATAGCACACTAGACACTGTCTGCATAACCCACACTATGAGAATACGTCTGACTCATTGTTTAGGTCATGTCTTACTTGAATAGTCCTTTTTACAAAAGAGACATTTTTTATATGACACTTGTATACAGTGATATCATTTCTTCTGTTACTGAGGGTGACCACTTATCTTTCTTCTGAGCGTAGGCTCCCTTAAAAACAAATCTACAGAAAGAAGCTGGAAATAAACAGAAAAAACCTCACGCAAGAGTTATGACATGATACAAAAGTTTTCATGGAACTACAACTATTATACAGTAACTCTGAGCTAAAGAGTTTATTGGAGTTCTTTCTGCTTTCAGTTATTAAATTGTTTAAACAGTTTCAATCTGGTTGTATTCTCTTAATGCTAACATCGATCTCAGAAGAAAATTCTGAAGAAATTACTCACTCTCAAAAGACTTTCCTCTAAGATCTCACTTGAGTGTTCGAACTCTTGCAAGATCTCACTCTTTTCTGATGGCAAAGAGAGAGGCAGCCATCAGCACACGATAGCCATTTATAGTCGGCTATACCTTTCCCTTGAATAAAAAACACTTGCAGATCATAGATTCCTGCAAACTGTGCTTTTAGAAGCCCCAGGCAACTCCCCCCCACCCCCCCCTTCCCAAAGTGAAAAACAGAGATTGCACAAAGATCACAACGTACCAACTATTATTGCAGTCAGGAGGAGCCTTACTTTAAGAGGACCTGTCACCTCTCTTGAAAAATCTATTCTAGCAATTACCTGCCTTCCCCATGTAATAACAATTCTGGAGCATCTTTTCTTATGACTCTATGATGTACCATTCCTTCATTATTCCTGCTAGGAGTTAAGAGTACATTTTTTTGGAACGATATTCGGATTGGAGTGGAATTGTTCACATTGTCCGCGTAGAAAACGTGAACTCTCTAGACTCAATTCATTGTGCATGTTATATCTGTACAGGTTTCTGGATAAAGGCATAAAAGCTTTCTTTAACTGACAGCAAGCAGATACTATGGGGGAGATTTATTAAAATGGGTGCAGAAGAAAACTGGCTTAGTTGTCCATAGCAACCAATTCTTTCATTTTCCAAAGGAGTTCTGAAAAATGACAGGTGAAATTTGATTAGTAGCTATGGACAACTAAGCCAGTTCTACTTTACACCAGTTTAGATAAATCGTCTACTATGTATTGAAAATAGTAAGCACATTGAGGGACATTTATCGACCTATTTATGTCACAATATTTGGCATAAGTAAGTTGCAAATTATGGTGCACACCATATGTGCCTAATAATATTGAACTTTTTAAGCTTTTCAATGGGTTGGACAGCTTAGCAGGAGGAAAAGGGTTTCACATAGCTCACCAGATTTACTATAATCTAAACCAGAAACTGGCGTAAATTATAGCAGAAGTATATGCCAGGCTTAGGCTGCTGTAGACTTTAGTTTCTGGTGCATGGAGTGCCAGAGATGCGCCTAATTAAATTAAATTAGGGACATCTCACTCCGACACAGAGGGATCAAGACTGGCATATGAGAACACCAGTATTGATAAATGCTCTTCATTGATTTTTTAAACAAATATAATATAAAATTACCTATTTCTCAATATATAAAATTTGCAAAAAAATATATAATATACAGAGTTCTGAGGGGCCTGCAATATCTAAAATATGGACAGGACAGGGCTGGATCTTCTTCTAGCAATGGACTCCATCAGTGTCGTACATAGAGAAGTAAGGGTGCCATAGCAAGGATCAAACCAGGCCCCGAACACAGGACAGAAAGGTTTCTGCCTAAACCCTTTTCAATGACCCTTGGGCCATTTTTTCCACTGCCTCATTTGCTAAAAGTTGTTCCTTTAGAGGGTAGAGTCCTGACCAAGTTTTCACCCCCAGTAGAAGAGGGGATGATCCCAACTGGGTCCCCTCTTACCCTGGGCCCCCTCTTGCCCATAGCAGTCGCATGGTCTACCGCTATGGTAGTTATGCCTCTGGACTTCATGGTATTTCCACGGTGCTCTGCTGTTTATGTATGTGCACATTGATTTTGCTATTCTTTTTTCTCATTCCAGGAAAATCCAATATAAACTTGGCTAAGAAGAAAGAATGGGGGGAAGGCGAGAGGTTACTTATTGACCTATGGGCAATCATATACAGTAAAAGTACTGTCATCCAGAACGGGAGAGTCTTTCGTCCATGTGATGATTTAATATTAAGAAATGCTCTTAGCCCTCACTTATTCTCGTCCTGCAAACTGATGAGAACAGGTAGATCTGCTGTTTGCATTTCAAAAAGCATTCCTAAATCTTAAAGTGGCTATAAGTGTCAAAGCAAATACAGCTCCAGGGAAATAGTTGAGCTCATAAATGGCCCTGGATGATTGAATACTGCATCATCTGGTTGTTTCCATAGTACAGCTAAAGAATGCAATTGTGGTGACATATGTAGCCCTTGTTGTCTTGTAAACAGTGTACGCTCGCGTTGCGGTTGTGACATTCTTCACCAGGCAGCGAGATGAAGTATATTGTTATTAAACTTGACAGACTCATCTTTAGGTCAGTTCAATTAGTAATGTGTTTTTTTATACCACTGACTATATGTATTGAGACATTACTGTACAGTTCAAAAATGATCATAGTGATAGATGTTAATGGTAAGTTACACTATTGGGACGTCACTGTCCAGTTATGAAGGAGAAATGAATACCTTTCTTCCATGTGCTTGCATTTTTACTGTTCAGTCATTTTCAGGCAGTATGTGGTTAGGTAGTAATTAGGTAGTATACCCTGAGGCTGGCACAAAGTTGGAGGTCTGCTCTTCAAGAGTTCAGAAGGTACAGAAACATAGGAGAGTGGCAGGGGCGGACTGGGAACTTAAAGTGGCCCTGGAAAAAAGCAGCCCCGTTGTGAAGTCCCTGGGTCCAAACTGATGGAAGGCAGGGCCAACACAAGTAAGACGGGACCAGCAACACCATATTGTGGCACATTATGCCAGCCGAACAAAGCCATATACCACAGTATATCACAAAATACTGCCGCCAACAGCACAAAATACAGCCCCAAAAACGTTTACTGGCTGGCCGTGAGGAGGGCTCAGGTGGTCCCCTGGGCATCGGCCCACTGGGACAAGTAAGGTCTATGGCCAATCCACCCCTGGAGCATTGTGGCATTGGTCACCTTTGCCATGCCAAAATACTTTCATACTTAAAACATACTTTATACAACTTTATATAAATGCCATGGTGTAGAAATGGCTGTTTGCAGTATGCTAGAGCATAGGTCAGCATCAGCAACCTTCAGCACTTCGGTTTCATTTACTTCTGTGGGAGATCCATCTCTGGGACCCGCACCTACACGGAGAACAGAGCAGGGAAAGTAGTGGAGGGCGCACTGCGCATGCGCAGCCACTCTCCATTCATTTCTATGGGGCTGCCGAAAATGGGGCTCCGTCGGCCCCATGGAAATGAATGGGAGCAGGGGCCGCACATGCGTGGTGTGCTCCCATTCACTTGTGTGGGAGCAGCGGGGAGCAGCGTTTGGTGTTGGCTGGACCCCCGCAATCCCGGGGTCCTCCAGCCATAGCTCTCCCCTCTCCATTCTCGTTGTAGGTGCGGGTCCCAAAGGTGGGCCCTGCACCTATCAGAGAATAGGGGCATATCCTAGTGGTATAAAAATGGACAAACAACATTTTTGCGCAACTGAGCCTAAAAAGTGGTAATAGCCCCCATTTGCAACTTTTTGAAGCCAGAATTCTGTGAAGGGTGATAATTCAGTGGCACAGTTTTATATTTAACCACACATTAGAAAATGTAACGTGAAAAACAGTAAATTCTGCTATTAGTGGTGGCCTCCAAGTCACAGCACAGTGAGATTGATATATCTGCCCAATAGGTATTAGGATCTGATATCTAATTTCTTTGAAGTCCACACAATATCATACTTTACTACAGGTTTATTTCTCCAGTACTCTATTATTGCTTAGTGCATAGAACTACTGGTCATTTACTCCGGAATATTGTTCTTTGATCAGTAATATATTCTATAGTATTAATTAATATTGCAGTCTCAGGCAGACAGACATCTTGACGTCAACCGATTGATGGTTTTGATTGATGATTTGCAGTATTTAAAGTACTATTTATCAGAAGCAGTTATGACATTGAATGAGGTACAGTTAACTCATTATAGTAACGTAACCTATGAATACGTATTACATTTATATACATAGTGCAGATTATAATGGAAGTTTATTAATCTTAATAAATGCATTAACTACATAACCATGACCTTGTTCTCATGCTCGAGTCCATCTATGTGCTGTTATTGTATTTACTTGTCTTTTCATACCTTTTTTGTAATAGCTTTAATCACACTAAAAACAACCATGATGTACAGGAAAAGAAAAATATATAGCCAGATTAATCTAGGAAGTGGGAGCACATTTTTATTATCAATTATAATGGGTTCATGACTTTTGCATGTGGGAATGGATTTTTTTTTTTGCTAATGTGTAGTAGGGACAGTGATAGGGAACATTTTGCTAATATACTTTATTTAGTGAAGTTGTACATTTGTAAGAGAAAACTTGCCCAGAAATTTTCCTCTAAATGAGCATTACTTAGGCACTTCCGTCTTCGCAGTATAGCACAGTGCAGTACTGACTGTGAAGAGAGGCTGGGCTGGAAGCTGCTAGGCTGCTGTCCTCACTGCTCCCTCACTTAGCATACAGTATATTAATATATATACCCTAAACATACATTCACAAGTCCGTTAGTTCACACTGATCAGCATGGCCAGCGCTGACAGTGAGTGATTCTGGTATATCCCAGGTGCCCATACATGACAGCAACATTAAGCGCTCCCTATTGTCAATATAGGGAGACAGAGAGAAGCTGTCCTACAGAATATAGGGGCAGTCGTATATAACTGTCCCTATATACTGTAGAATAACTTCTCCTTCTTGTCTCATTGTATTTACAATAGAGAAAGCTCTGTAGATGGAAATATAAAAAAGTTATGGAGGTCAGAATATGGTGAGATAAAAAATAACTTATTTTTTTTTCTTTGTAAGTATTAAAATACAACTATAAAAATATTGTATTTCTGTAATCGTACTGACTAGAGATAAGCAAAGTTCTTGAAAACTTGATTCGGCTGCTTCACAGAATTTTACAAAAAAATTTGCCTTGTGACGGATTACTTCGTCACGAAGCATAAATATTTGTAAGCAGTGGGTGCAATGACAGGGAACGGTAATTGCACCACTCCCCATCATTGTACCCCTCAGATGCCACGTTCATCACTGATGGCAACATCTAGCATTAATATTAAGGTCTATAATTAAAATTATATAAAAAATAAAATAATACTTATCTCATCCATTTGACTGCAAAGAGCCTGCTGCCGCCATCTTGATTGAAGGTCCAGCGCAAAATTGTTGCGCAGTGCCTGATGACATCATCACGTTGGCGCACGGGATGGACACTTTAATTCACTCAACACCAATACTGACCCAGAGAATGAAGGTAATAGGAACATTGTAAAAACATATGGAACATTGTAAAAACAAAACCGATAAAACTATGACAGAATTGTGTTTTTTTTTTTTTCAATTTCACCCAATTTGGAATTTCTTTCCAGATCCCCACTACATCACATGCAATATTAAATGGTGCCATTAGAAACTACAACTTGTCCCACAAAAAACAAGCCATCATATGGTTATATGAATGAAAAAATAAAAAAAGTTAGGGCTCCAGGAAGGCAGGAAGTAAAAAACTTGAAAATAGATAATTGCAGGGTCTTGAAGGGGTTGATGACTGTATTAGTAGTTTACTCTTTTTCCCCATTAAGCATAAAAAATTTATTTCCTAAAAACAAAAATGTGACTGTATATACTTCAGCAAACCAAAAGAGCCAAACCCATGTTTTGTTTCCGCCGTGGTTATTCAGCAGTCAGGCAGATGGTTACTTCAAGTTTGGATTAAGTATGGGTTTTCATAATAACTTTTTTATGAGGTGTGAATATATCTTGCACACATTGTAATTGTGTCTTGAAGAATACAGTCTAACTATAATCCAATGCAAAGCGCCAAATACCTGCCTTGTAAACAATTTATTGTTGTGGGAGTGTTGCCAGTAATCCCTTGTCTGCTTTCCCTGTTTATTCAGCTTAGTGAGCCCACTTTTATGAATTTCAAAGAGCAAAAACATAGCCTTGAACAGCATACATAATTAGTCATAACGCAGCCTCCCAAAGCAAGAGAGAAATTTCATGGAACACTTTTTTTTCAGTTCCATAATGAACATCTGAGTTGGATATACCTATAAAATGGACGTGGAAAAAAATTCATTACTGACCCTAGAAAACTAGAAAAGAATAAAATTAATTTTCTTGGTCATTTATTATGAAATTAACATAGTTTTGAAAAAAAAATACTCATTCAAAATGTATGCTGGAATTTAACTAATTTAACAGTTTTTTTTTATTATGTTCTGGCTGTATATTTGTATTGTATTTTCTTTCCATAAATACTTTGTCAGCCATCTTGACTGACCTGCGACAGCAGCATTTCTACAACTTGGCTTTACAGTAGGCATTTCACAAAATGACTCATTAAGACAGATATACTAAGAGTGGCATTTCCAACACAAATCTTAGGGGGTAATATTTAAAGTCAGTTTGTGTCGGCATATTTAGCACCAAACTGATCAAGTTTTGCACGTTGTTTGTTAAATTTGGCCCTTTTGTCTAGAAATACTATGTGTTTTTTCCTCCACCCTACTGGATTGAGTTTGTGGCTCTTTTGTGACTTTTTGTTTTAAAAAGTCATAGTGATAAATGTGGAATGAAACAAATTTTCACAATTTTCCTTTATTTGTTTTATTTTATCCTACAAGTGGATTTTATAGTAGGTTCTTTATTTATTTATTTTTTAATTTTTTGTATATATGCCATCGCCTTCATTTGTGTACCAACATCAAGCTTTCCCACGTAACAGGCCAGATGGCCAAACAGCATTTGGGGTCCTTCAGTGGATCCAAGCCTGTTTGTGCATACATAGCATGTGCCAGGATGATGTCAGAGCAAGCACTGCCAATGTACTGTTTCTGCCCTCAGCATGTATAGAAGGCTAAAGGGTTTGGGCTCAAGGTCAGGTTTCTGCATGAAGTATTGAAACCTAAAACCAGGAGTGAATTAAAAAATTAGGAGAATTTATATTTTCTCTTATTTTATGATCCACTCCTGATCTTGGTTTCCAAAACTGCTTCAGGAAACCTGACCATGTGGTTAACCGTTAGAGTGGATTCTTGCTTTGCATTACAGTGTGATTATTGCCCCATTCTTGTGAGCACAATGAAGAGCATCCTGAGAATATAATCATGAAGTGGCTACTGCATGTTGTCAATCAGTCAAGAAATAATAGCTGACTTTGGTTGCTAGAGGCATAAACCAGTTTTTGAGGACATCTCTGTTGAGGACATCTGTGATTCTGTGAACATAATATATCCTCAGCATTGAACTTCAAGTTTACATTGAAGCCTGATATGGCCCCATACCTGATAAACCTCAACACACAAGCCTGGCCATAGCTGTCTATAGCATTCCATTATGTGATTATTGCTTTACCATTATATTCTTAGTTAAACAGAAGCTTATTATATAGCCTACTCCCATCATGTATCCAAATTATGAATATATATATGTATATACAGTGCCTTGCGAAAGTATTTGGCCCCCTGGAACTTTTCAACCTTTTGCCACATTTCAGGCTTCAAACAAAAAGATATAACATTTTACATTTTTGGTGAAGAATCAACAACAAGTGGGTCACAATTGTGAAGTGGAACGAAATTTATTGGATCATTTAAACTTTATTTGTAATAATAAAACTGAAAAGTTGGGTGTGCAAAATTATTCGGCCCATTTACTTTCAGTTCAGAAAACTCACTCCAGAAGTTCATTGAGGATCTCTGAATGATCCAATGTTGTCCTAAATGAAAGATGAAGATAAATAGAATCCACCTGTGTGTAATCAAGTCTCCGTATAAATGCACCTGCTCTGTGATAGTCTCAGGGTTCTGCATCATGAAGACCAAGGAACACACCAGGCAGGTCCGTGATACTGTTGTGGAGAAGTTTAAAGCCGGATTTGGATACCAAACGATTTCCCAAGCTTTAAACATCCCAAGGAGCACTGTGCAAGCGATCATATTGAAATGGAAGGAATATCAGACCACTGCAAATCTACCAAGACCTGGCCATCCCTCTAAACTTTCATCTCAAACAAGGAGAAGACTGATCAGAGATGCAGCCAAGAGGCCCATGATCACTCTGGATGAACTGCAGAGATCTACAGCTGAGGTGGGAGAGTCTGTCCATAGGACAACAATCAGTCGAACACTTCACAAATCTGGCCTTTATGGAAGAGTGGCAAGAAGAAAGCCATTTTTCAAAGATATCCATAAAAAGTCTCGTTTACAGTTTGCCACAAGCCACCTGGGAGACACACCAAACATGTGGAAGAAGGTGCTCTGGTTAGATGAAACCAAAATTGAACTTTTTGGAAACAATGCAAAACGATATGTTTGGCATAAAAGCAACACAGCTCATCACCCTGAACACACCATCCCCACTATCAAACATGGTGGTGGCAGCATCATGGTTTGAGCCTGCTTTTCATCAGCAGGGACAGGGAAGATGGTCAAAATTGATGGGAAGATGGATGGAGTCAAATACAGGACCATTCTGGATGAAAACCTGTTGGAGTCTGCAAAAGACCTGAGACTAGGACGGAGATTTATCTTCCAACAAGACAATGATCCCAAACATAAAGCAAAATCTACAATGGAATGGTTAAAAAATAAACGTATCCAGGTCTTAGAATGGCCAAGTCAAAGTCTAGACCTGAATCCAATTGAGAATATGTGGAAAGAGCTGAAAACTGCTGTTCACAAACGCTCTCCATCCAACCTCAAAAAGCTCGAGCTGTTTTGCAAGGAAGAATGGGCAAGAATTTCAGTCTCTAGATGTGCAAAACTGATAGAGACATATCCCAAGCGACTTGCAGCTGTAATCACAGCAAAAGGTGGCGCAACAAAGTATTAATGCAAGGGGGCCAAATAATTTTGCACGCCCCACTTTTCAGTTTTATTATTACAAAAAAAGTTTAAATGATCCAATAAATTTCGTTCCACTTCACAATAGTGACCCATTTGTTGTTGATTCTTCACCAAAAATGTAAAATGTTATATCTTTTTGTTTGAAGCCTGAAATGTGGCAAAAGGTTGAAAAGTTCCAGGGGGCTGAATACTTTCACAAGGCACTGTATATATACACTATAGATAGTCAGTTGCGTGATAATATTTCACTTTCCCAGTGACAGCCATCATTGGAGGAAATGGTACATGAGGTAAAACTGACAATTACTGTAGAAAATCATTTGTAACATTAATTAGTGAAGAGAAGAAGAAAACAATGGAGGATCATTATCACCACTGAATGTTCTACAGCAGATTATCTCTTTAAGGCCTCTTTCACACGGGCGTTACGGATTCAGTCCAGATGCGTTCCGGAAAATCCGCATGCATCCGCACCAATCCGCACGTAATCGCAGTCAGTTTTGACTGCGATTGCGTACGTTCGTTCAGTTTTTTCCGAGCGGGTGCGAAGCGTTTTGATGCGTTTTTCACGCGCGTGATAAAAAACTGAATGTTTACAAACAACATCTCTAAGCAACCATCAATGAATCATGGGGCCAGGGCTGCGTGAAAAATGCAGAATATAGAACATTCTGCGTTTTTCACGCAACGGCGAACTGATTCGTGAAAAACATCGCTCATGTGAAAAGCCCCATTGAAATGAATGGGTCAGGATTCAGTGCGGGTGCAATGCGTTCGCATCACGCATTGCACCCGCGTGGAAATCTCGCCCATGTGAAAGGGGCCTAAGACACTTGAGTAGTCGGAAAGGCATTGATTATTTTGCCTGCTCGATACAATAATCAGACCAATATCTGTTTTTAATGTCTTTATTCCTTTTAATGGAGATGTAAAAGAATGCATCTCGTCCATGGAAGCAGCCATCATGACCCCCACACAGGGCAGAGGTAGCATTTTGCTAATATTTCTCTTTTTTTTCCCTTATGCTAAAGATTTTAAAGCATATAAAACTGGAAAATAAGCGAGCAGACCATACAAGTTGTACGGTTAAAATTATCTTTTGGCGCTTTGCAAATTTACCAGTTACAGTCAGCCGTATGAGAAGACATGTAGATACTGAAAATATAAGAACATGCAATTGATAGGAAATTAGGTGGAGAATATAATTAAAGGGGGTGACCATGATGTGTTACTAGTGGCACATGTACTACTTATGTATGCAGCTAGTAATATTGTTAGTGCAAATGTCCTCATGGCTCGACATGCCCAATCCACGTTCACTCGCAGATCAGCCCCCCCCTGCACCGCGCCCCATGTTTGGGGCGCAGCACCGGGACCCTGGCAGGAGCAAACCCGCAAGCAAACCCAAATCGGGTACACCAAACCATTGGACATCTGCATAGCAATAGATAGTGGCCAACCCCTTTAATTCCTTATAGTAATTTTTCTGCCTAGATTTGAAAATGGGTGGATGATTTATTGATTTCCAGCGGCGAGGAATCACTGCTTTTGCAGCTTGGATGAAAAATTTTGAGGAGATGAGATGTTGTGAAATATAGCCGAGGGTGCAAGGCAAGCATATTCAAAGGCCGTTAGATTTCTGGTAAGATTGTAAGTAGGGCGTAGGGAGGTAAAAAAATGTTGAAGCTGCAAGTACTCAAAAGAGTGCTTTGAGGAGGGGGGTATATCACCCATAATGGAAGGTAAGGGTGTTAAGGATGCATTTGAGATGATTTGACAGAAGCGAAGGGGTGAGAGTTTAGTCCCTGTTAGAAATTGGTTAGCGGAGGATCCCGGTGGAAATAGGGGGTTGTCAGTTACTGGGGTTAGAGGTCCCTTTGAGTCTATCAGGGAGGACTCCATGCATATAGCCCTGAGAGTCGCGAATGTGTGAGATGAGTAGTGATGATCGAGCACCCCGATGTTTGGGTGCTCTGGCCGAACACTAGGTGGTGCTCGAGTGCTCGGCCGAGCACCCGAGTATAATGGAAGTCAATGGGAGAAGACCAGGCACGCCCTGCTCTGCAGAGGGGAGGGTGTCTGGTCCATAGGGAAACGTCAGAAAATGGTGGAAACACCACAGAAATGGTTAGGGAACAGCATGGGGAGGATGTCTGGATGCATCTTGGACACCGAAGTCACTGCTATTAAAGATGATGTCCGACTATTACGCTACTTTTACAGAATGACAAAAATACCCAATACACCCTTTATTACACATAAAGTAGGGCATCATTCACACCCGTGAAAAATTATCATTGATGGCCTGCTGCTGACACTCAAAAACAATAAGGGTGACGTGCTGCTGCTGTGCAGACCATCTAAACAAATTTAAGAGTGACACTCTTCTGCCGAGCTGACCGAAAAAAAAATTTAAGGGACACATGCGGCTGCCGAGCTGACCGCCCAAAAAATTTAAGAGACACATGCTGCTGCCTCCGCACCGCTAAGAGTCATCGATGACTGTTTCTTTTTTCGCTATCCGCCACGGGAGGCTGGTGCCCCCCCCAGCGGCGTGTGCCACGTCGGCCGTTCCACTCTCGCTCTCTGCTCCATCGCCAGGGGGTCGCCTTCTTCAAGGGCCCCCAGAGAGGGAGCCAGAGAAACGGCTACCACATCCAATGAAGGCAGCAGGCGCTTAAATTACCCACTCCTGACTCGCGGAGGTAGTGACAAAAAATAACAATACAGGACTCTTTCGAGGCCCTGTAATTGGAATGAGTACATGGAAAATCCTTTAACGAGAATCTATTGGAGGGTAAGTCTGGTGCCAGCCGCGGTAATTCCAGCTCCAATAGCGTATATATAAGTTGCTGCACTTAAAAAGCTGGTTGCCGTCTGCAGCGAGGTGAGCTACCACCTGTCGGAGCCCCTGCCTCTTGGCGCCTCCCCGATGCTCTTCGCTAAGTGTCCCGGGGGCCGGAATCGTTAACTTAAAAAATTCGAGTGTTCAAACCAGGCCGGGTCGCCTTAATACTTGAGCTATGAATAATGGAATAGGATTCCATGCTGCTGCTCCCAAATTTAAAGTTGACACGCTGCTGCCGAGCAGACCGTCCAAAAAATTAAGGGACACATGCTGCTGCCACCGCACTTTATCAAACTGTCCCAAATTTAAGGGTGACCTGCTGATGCCAAGCTGACCGTCCAAAAAATTTAAGTGTGACACGCTGATGCCAAGCTGACCATCCAAAAAATGATATTCTTGATGTGACATTCTGCTGAAGAGCAGACCGTTAAAAATATTTAAGTGTGACACGCTAATGCCGAGCTGA